>VZQC01003291.1:2745729-2840484 GCA_009823505.1 Rhizomys pruinosus
AGCAGCCAAATTATGGCAGGCAGCATCCTGGCACCTTCAGGGTCATTTCCAGCAAACGACTCTAAACTAGCAGCTTGGAGAATGCATGAATCCAAGGTTCTATCTCCAGCAACCAACCAAGTTTTCATGGTAAAAACATTCAAATGTTTTCACTGTCTTCAGATTCAAATGCTTTAAATAGCTTTGTACAAACAATTTCCTCATGTAAGCTGAATGGACAAACAAGGTATTATTTTTTCTAATATTAATTATCTATAAAAGTAAATGAAAATAAACTGTGTATTTTTAAGTAATTTATGGAACAAAACTATAAATAATTGTGGTGTGGTGGTGCACGCCTTAAATCCCAGACACTAGCGAGGAGGAGGCCGGCAGATCTCAGGCCAGCTCTCTAGCCTAACATAGTAAGTTCTAAGGTAAGCTGTGACTGACAGAGTAGGAGGGAGACATGGGCTTTTAAAAACAACACAACACACACACACACACACACACAACACACACACACAACCGCGCAACAAATAAAATGCAATAACGAAAATGTCAAAGACAAAGGCAATAGAATATAAATAATTGATGTCATTAAGTAGAAATTTATATTTGGTACAAATTTTGTGTGAGAGTATAAGATGGGACAGTTTACAAAATCCCTAAACATTTCTCCTTTGGAAGACAAACTTAATGGGATAAAAACCATGACCTCAAATATAGGTTTGAAACACAATAAATAACATAAACGTGGATATGAATTTCCCTTGTAATAATGAAAAGCTGAACACAACTCAGCAGACGTTAAAAATGCCAATACAGAAAAGAAAACATACAGTAAAAAACATTACATAACATCAATCAATCTATGCAATGAAAAAAATCTGACAGAAGACTGGTCAAGATGACCTTAAAAGTGATAGTAAAAATAGATTAATAAAACTAAAGGTGAGAAGGTATTGTTAAAAGAGACTTCAATTGATATACAAGTGTGTCCATTAAAGAATAAATGGGATGATGTGATCCATAAAAGCTAGAGGAGGCTGGAGAGATGGCTCGCGTTAAGAGCCACCGGACTGCTCTTGCTGAGGACCCGTTCGATTCCCAGCACCCACATGGTGTCTAGAGCCATCTTTCCATTCCAGTTCCAGGGGGAATCGAACCTCTTCTGACCTCTGCTACATTGCACGACATGGTTGTTACAAACTTAGCATGCAGACAGTACACTCATACACACATATATTTTAATTTTTTTATTATTTATATATCTTATCAGCCTTTCAAAAAAACCTAGAGGAAATGGATCTAGAAAAAAATGCATAAATTCCTAACAACATATGACCTGTCGATATTAAATGCAAAAGAAAGAAGCAGATGCACTATTTCAATGACTCCAAGCAGTGAGAGCCCAAGTCTAGATAGGTTCATTACTGTATCTCCCAAATATTTTTATCACTCACTAATATTTGCAAACAAATAAAAAAATGCAACTACATACCGGGCTAGATAATATCTATGTATCAGATATTTAGGTTGGAATTTCTGTATTCTGCCAGTAAACTTATCCTTCTGGTCGCTCTGACTTGTGGACCATGCATCCTTAACTCACTTGTCAAATTTATTAACCAGTGGGTAAAATCCATTAAAATCATGGTACTCAGGACCAGGTATGTGCCCATAATGTGACTCCCCTGAGCAAGAAAATAATGGAGTCTAAGATTAGCCTCCCAGTATACAACTCGAGGGGGGAATGTAAGAGAGGCCCACACTGACTCCATTGAGTGTAGCCACCATTTTAAGCAATTACTGGAACCTGCCCAATTCAAGAAAATGGTCAATTGCTGAAGGCCAGTTGCTAGAGCCCTCAAGAGCAGCTAATAAAATTTAAACTTGTCTAAAGATACAGTTTATATGTGAGGACAGGTGGACTGACTCAACATTTCCTTGTTCCTGTCCCAAGATTGTGTCTAAAGATAACCTTTGGTGTGTGGGGGCAGGTGGGCTGACCTAACCATGAGCTGTAACTCTGCTATTATCCAATAAGGCTACAAGTTACCCAAACCCTGCTAATGTTCCCCTAAAAGACCTGCAAGCCAAGTTATTGGGGTTGGAGCCTTTTCCCTCCCACCCCAGCATGCTGCTTTACTTTTTCCCCTGAAATAAAGTCTTGGTTTTCCATCCTTTGGTGTGTCTGGTGTGGATTCTCAAACCCTATCAAGAGCAAGAAGATCACTGCAGCTTAAAGCCAACCTTCTAGGCTAAATAGAGAATTTCAGGTCAACCTAGCCAGGTGTTGCATAGGACTGTCCTGCAACAGACACATGGTGGTGAGTCACCATCTTCCCGTGCTTGGTGGCAACTGCTTGCCTAGGATCATCACAACCAAGCTTGTTGACTGTTGTTTTCAGCAAGAAAGGAGGGGTTGTGAGAGTCACCCACTCTCACCAACCAACCAGTCAGGCCTAGTTGCACAAGGGGAAGGGGCTAAGGATATATAAACTGAGGAAGCCATAGGAGGGTCTCCTGAGGCTGTGAGGAAGTCATGATCCACCCCTAGATCCCTGGATTCCTGAATGAAGACTTTCCAGTTCGGCCTTAGGAGTGAAGCACCCACATTCCTGTAAACAAATCCTCACCTATTGGTCTGTAAGTAAGCCCAATAAACTCCCTGGTGAGTTTATTTACTTTGCGAGCCAAAGGAAATAATTTTCTAGACTGCATCTTGGTGAAATCAATCTTTGAGTTGTAGGGACCAAGGGAGGAGAGAGGCAGTCTTTGAGACTCCCAGAAGGAATTTTCACTACACCAGGGAGTAAAATTCTGTCTCAAGCAAACAAGCAACCAAACAAATGTACAGACAAACAAAGTCACTTGAATATGGAAACAGTGACAGTGGGTTGGAGATGTAGCCCAGTGTAGCCCACTGTATTAATTCAAGGAACTAAACTGGAGAGACAGCTCACTGCATAAGACCAGTGGCTGTTATTGCAGAAGATGAGTTTGGTTTCCTGCACCAACATGACAGCCATTGTAATTCCATGTCTACGTCTGACACCCTTTTCTGGTGTCTGCAAGCATTGCTTGCATAAGTGCACTTACATACATGCAGACAGAATGCTCATACGCATAAAAATCAGTATTTTGTACAAAGAAGACAAGTCTAAACCTTTATACACATAAAAATCATGTCAAGGATTGTCACAGAAATGTAAAAAGGAATACAGGAAAAAGCACAGGGGTCTGGAGAGATGGCTCAGCTGTTAAGAGCACTGACTACTCTTGGAGAAGAACTGGGTTCTGTGGCCAGCACCCCTGTGGTGGCTCACAACAGTCCAGTTCTAAGGGATTTTACAGCTGCTTCTCATCTCCATAGGCATTACAAAACATGGTTGTGTATCTCTGTGTTAAGCAATATCTAAAGCAAAAAAGATATTCTCTGATGAAGTTTGAGAGACTAATTAATCTGTGACAAAAAAGGGAAGTCAGTTGGATTAATTTCAATATTGTACCCATTTACCATAATAATAATAGATTGTCTATCGGAGTTTTGAACAGTTTAGGCACAGGTATTATCTGAATTATGTGCATTTTCTTGAACAGAAAGATGAGTGGTAGATATTCCCTCTGATAACATTAACGCTGGATCCAATTTTCAAATATGTGGGTGCAGGCACAGTTCATCAAACAATAATTTTGAAATGAGAGGGGGAAATTACATCCCAAAGGGTGGAAAGAATATAGAGCAATGAGGAAATGTGATGTGGAATTAAACCATGATATTATGTATTAGGAGAATGAAAGTGACAGTGTGAGGGAGGACAGGGAAGAGGGAAGGCAGAGAGGTGGTGGATCAAAAATAAGTTTGAGGCTGGGTGTGTTGGTGCATGCCTTTAATCCCAGCACTCAGGAGGCAGAAGCAGGTGCAGTCTATGAGTTCAAGACCAGCCTGGTTACATAGTGAGCTCCAGGACAGCTGGGACTAATGGGAGACCCTGTCTCAACCCCCCCATGCCCCAAAAAGAAAAAAAATGTACTCTCTCAAGCTGAACACTGGACTCCAGTCAGTATTGTTTCCCCTGGGAGATTTGATTATCATTTCTGTCAGGACTGAGCTTGTGTAAGTGCTGTCTAGTGGCCTGCAATTTAGGTGATTTGGATGTTTGACATATGTAGTAGCCAGTATGCTGAGAATTATGCATGCTCAGAGCTTGTCCCTCATCAACCTACCCTGCCCTAGGCAGGTGAGACCTTACAAGCAGCATTGCAGACCTGGGCTAATCACAATGAGACAAGAGGGGAACGGGAATGGGAACAGTACATAAACACTAACCCTACCCCCAATAAATGAGTCCAAAGCAGCTCACCATCTGTCTGCGTTTACCTGACTCCCAGGGTCTGTGTCTTGACTCTGTACCTCTCACCCCCATTCCTTCATGGCCAAACCCTGATATTCCCCAGCAGGCCTGGGGGATTGTCTACATTTGGTGCCCAATGTGGTTTTTCCACCCCCTGGTACTGGAAAGGCACCCCCTTCCTTGATCGGTGAGTAGGCCCCCTGCTGTGTTCTTTGTTTTTTGGCCTGCACTAGGGTGAGCACCCCCCACCACAGACCCCTTTCCTCCCTTACCATTTCCTGCCCTTTTGGATAATATTTCTCCCCACATTCGGGAGCCATAGACCAGACCCATGGCCTTAAAATGAAACCCCGGAAATCCCGGGCCGGGCGTGGTGGTACACGCCTTTAATCCTAGCACTTGGGAGGCAGAGGCAGGCAGATCTTTGTGAGTTCAAGGCCAGCCTGGTCTACAGAGTGAGTTCCACGACAGCTGGGGCTACAGGGAGACCCTGTCTCGAAAAGACCAAAAAAAAAAAAAAAGTGAAATCCCGGAACTTGGATCCATTTGGTAGAAGGCCATTTGCATTGCCCCTCCTTGCCATAATTGCAAACTTTAAGGACTCCTCAGAGGCGGATGTTCTGCTTGAGCATAACTCAGCCTGCCACAAGAACACTGAGAAGTTGGCCCTGTCCTGTGTCCTTGACTGTCACCTGGATGAAGAAAGTTCCCCCCATCCTAACCCCCCAAACTCCCTTCAGCTGCCCCTGCTCAGGATACTCATTCACCCCCAACCAATATACCCTTGGAGGGGGGCCCAGGAAGCTCTCCCCCACCAGAGGGACTAGAGACATCTCATTTGGCTGGCTGTGTCCTTTGGGTAAGAAAGAGCTCAATTACTTTTTTTCTTTTTACTTTCATTTTGGTTTTGTTTAAACTCAAGTTTCTAGTCTAGGGCACTCAGGAGAAACTGGACACAGTATTGCTCCTTGAGCACAGAGGTGGGGGATGCCCTAACTCTCCACTGGTAAAGTGCAAACATGGGGTTCACCTCAGCTCTTTGGAATGCAGGCAAGGGGTCTGGATTTTTGGTTCCAGGACCAACCGTGTGTCAGCTCCATGTGCACAATGTTTCCTCTCTTTGTCTGACTATGTCTTGTGTTTATTATAACTGTTCTTCCAAGAGTCTAAGTTTTTATGTGTGTTTGTAAATCAGTAATTATAATTGTCTCATGTTGGTTCTGTCAAACAAAGTGGCCACTTCAAGTTTCAATCCTTTAAAGTGCACAGAATCATTCATTTTGGCATGCCAGACTAGATACACATGTGCAAAATTTAAAAATTGATATTTAAAAATGCATTTAAAGGCCTAAAATTTGGTTTGTGTCTGCTTTCAAAAGGGATTGTGTGAGGTAACTTGCTTGCTTTAGAATGACCTATTTTTTGAGACTTCTGCAGGCCAGATTCTCTGGGTAGATGTATCCCTGATTTAACATTAACTAGCCTTAGGGACTGGGAATGAATTCTTGGACCAGGTGTGGTGGCACATTCCTTTAATCCCAGGCCTTGGGAGGCTGAGGCAGGCAGCTCTTTGTGAGCTCAAGGTCAGCCCATCTGGTCTGCTTTGGTGAGTTTCCACCACCCAGCTGAAAAGCCCAGAGATAATCTGCCTCTGGCTAGCTAGAAAAATTTGCACCAGCAGTTAGTCAGGAATCCTGGTCTGTCTTGGGAGGAGGTCCTTAGAGCTTAGGTAATTCCTGAGCTCTCTTCAGTGCCCCCATGGCAACCTTTCCATCTCTGCAAGAGACCAATCTTGGGGTCTGGCATCTGGATCAGTAGGGTGCTGCATGGCTTCCAGGAGTGCAGTATAGGCTCTTGACTCCAAGGGGTGAGGGACAGCAGTCAGGACAAGCTTTTTGGTTCTGTTGTTTGTGCATGAATTTTTTTTTTGTCTTTTTGAGACAGCGTCTCCTTGTAGCCTCAGCTCTTCTAGAACTCACTCTGTAGACCAGGCTGGCCTTGAACTCAGAAAGATCCACCTGTCTCTGCCTCCCAAGTGCTAGGATTAAAGGCATGCACCACCACACCCGGCTTCTGCATGAATTTTTGAGCCTGTTTCCCTCCCTCCCTTTTTCCTAGATAACTCAAGAATTTCCATTTTAAGACATCAGTTTAAATTAGTTTTATACAATTTTTCTAAGAGTTTCTTGTGTTTGGAAAGGTATGTTCTTTAATTGTTGGACATAGGAACCTATTACTGTCCACTGACCTTACAGTCTCCATGTTTGCCTGCTTTATCTATCACTTACTAAGAGGTGTCACTTCTGTGAGGACACATGTGGTGGCTGTGGACATTATCCCACTCAGATGCCCCTTTGAAGCTCACAGCTCTCTGACCACTGCCAACTATAGCACTTTCAGGCCACTCTGGCATTCCATTCAAAACCACATTCCTGGTCTGCTGCTTCTGACCCTGTGGCTCCCAGCCAGTGACAGGTCAAAGTGAGTCCTGGAGCTGGGCCATTTCTGACTGGCACAAGTCTACTCTATTTGGCAGCATGGCTTGGTCTGGCCACAGGCTTCTGGGAGCCTGGCTGCAGTCTGTCATCTTCTCCCTCCTCTTCCTTTCTTTCCTATGTTTTTACAGTCCAAAGGCCTGAATCTGTGCTCTGATGGCTCTCTCAGCCTGTTACCACCCTTCTTCACTCTGCCTCATACAGCCCTCCCCTCAATATCCTTGTATCTAATTACATCTTAGTATTTATTTCTAGGAGTATGTGTTAGGCAGATATTATATCACTGTGACAAAATACCCAGCAGAAACATCTTTAAAACAAACTCTGTGTGTGTGTGTGTGTGTGTGTGTGTGTGTGTCTGTATCTATGTCTGTGTGTGTGTGTGTGTGTGCACAACTCTTTGTGGTCAGTACTCTCCACCATGGAAGTCAGGTGGGATGGAAATCAGGTCATCAGACTTGGTGCCAGCACCTTTACCTGATGTCTTGCTGACACACAAGGTGGACGCCAAAACATCTTAAAGGAAGAAATATTTACTTTGGCTCCCATTTCAGAAGATTAAGACCATGCATTCATTATTCTAGGTCAGTTATGAGGCAGAGCACCTTGTCATCCAGAGCACACAGATACTATTCATGTCATAGCAGACAGGAAGCAGAGAGAGCAAGGAACCTGACACAGGTGTAAGCTTCAAAGTACACCCCCTACTTCCTCCAGCCAGGCCCCACTTCCTAAAGTTCTACCTATGAAAATAACACCACCAGCTGAGGACCAATGTTCAGCATGTGAGTCTGTGGGGCACATTTTACCCTCAACATAAGAGAATCAAAACTAGCAATCAACATTGGACTTGTCAATTTCTTCCCATAAGCCTGACAGTTCTTTTGGCCTTTTGTGTTTTTTTGAAAATTATTTTATTTATTATTTTTATTTTGTGCATATGAATATATTTCCTGAACATATGTAAGTGCATCCATGTTTTGCAATGCCTATGGAGGTCAGAAGCAGCTGCAAAATCCCTTAGAACTTGACTGTTGTGAGCCACCACATGGGTGCTAGGAACAGAACCCAGGTCTTTTCTAAGAGTAGTCAGTGCTCTTAACGTCTGAGTCATCTCTCCAGACCCCTGTGCTTTATCCTGTATTCCTTTTTTCATTTCTGTGACAAACCTTGACATGATTTTTATGTGCATAAAGTTTTGGGTTTTTCTTCTTTGTACAAAAATATTGATTTTTATGAGTATGAGCATTCTGTCTGCATGTATGTAAGTGCATTTATGCAAGCAATGCTTGCAGATGCCAGAAAAGGGTGTCAGATCCCCTAAACCTGGAATTACAATGATTGTTGGCTGTCATGTTGGTGCTGGAAACCAAACTCAAGTCTTCTGCAATAACAGCCACTGCTCTTACACAGTGAGCTGTCTCTCCAGTTTAGTTCCTTGAATTAATCCATTGGGCTACACTGGATTACATCTCCAACCCACTGTCACTGTTTCCTGCCACGGACTGGCCCACCAGGGTCTCAACTGTAGGAAAACAGGGTCCTTGGTAATCAGGAAAACACAGGGTCAGCGGTGACAGTCAGAAATGACACCAGAGAGGCTTTGATTCTGCTGCATTTTTAGTGAGCTCAAGGCAGTGATTTTATAGTACATTCAAGAAGAAACAGCAAGGAGAGTTGGCAAACTTCCCAGAACTACTGGACAGGTTACTAATAATTCAAGTTTCATACATTAACCAAAGTACATAGTCATAGGTCACAGTTGGCAGATTACAGCATAACACATTTTTAAGTTTAGACAATGGTCATAAAACCACAGGCACAAGTCTGGAACAAAACTTTTAAGAACTGAGAGATTGTGGCTTTTCTTTGAAGTTTCATTATTACCTTATCACTAAAATAACTTTTACTTTGTGACCTTAAGGTTTTCTTTTTCTATCCCCAGGGAAAAGGCTCGGGCCAGTTAAAATGTAATCCGAGTCAAGATTCAGGGCTTTCTTTTGCTGGGAGCATAGGGAAATGGCTCAAGCCAATTGTAATGCACCTGGAGCCAATTTTTCAACATGACTTGCTTTTGTACAGTGTGTGCAATGCCACTATTTACTATTGTGTATTTGATTAATAATACTTTGTTTTTGCTGTGGAGTTAATAAACACAAAGGAGCCCCAGTTCTTAGCAATCTTTACATGAAGTTTAAAGTATAGTAAAGGACCCACTGCCCATCTATCTTTCCATTCATTATATGTTTTTGTGAAAGGAAGGACTGGAATGGGGAGAGACCCTATTTGTAATGCCTCACTTTTTGCCTAATTATTTTGTTTTGGACTCTCTATGAATAATTCATTATTCTGTAATTGGTCTATGATATCTCTCAATGCAAAGTTGTTTTTCCAATGAATTTTTGCAAGAGCCTTTGGTAAGGGAGGGTCTTACTCAAAAATATTTTTATATTTAGTTTGACTAAGATTTACAGAAAGTTCCTGCTCCAAGAGTGGCCTAATAACTGGGGGAGATATTTGGCTGTTATTGCCATCTTCCAGAACATTTAGGTAACTTTGTTCTTTGTCTATAAGAAACATTTAATTAAACTTGAGAGAGGACTTTGTTGTACTCAGAAAGTATATTATTGCCAGGAAAGACAGCACACCAAGTCCAGCGCCAAGGAAGCATAACATCTTAGGAGTACATCGGGATCTTGGTGGTGACCAGGGCCGAGCATTCTGCCAGGGACCTCCAGGGGGTTGGGCCCCGAAGGACTTTGCTCCCCCTGCCTGCCTAGAATATGACTTTCATCATTGCTCACACAGGTGACACTGGAGTTGGTGTGGCAGTTTCCACATTCAAGTGACTTTGTCTGTCTATCTGTTTGTTTGCTTGTTTGTTTGAGACAGAATCTTACTCTCTGGTGTAGCTGAAATTCCTTGTGAGAGGCTCAAAGTCTGCCCCTCTCCTCCCTTGGTCCCTACAACAACTCAAAGACTGATTTCACCAAACTGCAGCCTGGAAAATTATTTACTTTGGCCCACAAGGGAAATAAACTCACCAGGGAGTTTATTGGGCTTACTTACAGACCAATAGGTGAGGATTTGCTTATAGGAATGTGGATGCTTCACTCCTAAGGCTGCACTGGAAAGTCTTCATCCAGGCATCTAGGAATCCAGGTGGCTCGTGACTTCCTCACAGCCCCAAGAGACCCTCCCATGGCTTCCTCAGATTATATACCTTTAAGCACTTCCCCTTGTGCCACTAGGCCTGACTGGTTGGTTGGTGAGAGTGGATTACCCCTCCAATCCCTCCTTTCTTGCTGATGGCAACAGTAAACAAGCTTAGTTGCGATGATCTTAGGCAAGCAGGTGCCACCAAGCATGGGAAGATGGTGACTGACCACCATGTGTCTGTTGCAGCACAATCCTGTGCAACACCTGCTTAGGTTGGCCTGAAACTCTCTATTTAGCCTAGAAGGTTGGCTTTAAACTGCAGTGATCATCTTGCTCTGATCTGAGTGAAAATGTTCCATTCATTTCTAAATTCTTTCCCAACATTTCTTCTCAAATTCATATCCATTTTTTCCCTTCATGGTTCTAGCAATTTAACAGGGATACATCTATGCTAAACACAGACTCTACCACTATGTAACACCCCTGGATCAAACTTAATATTCTTCAAATCTTGAATTCCAGGAAACTTCAGTTGAGAAATTGGGGAAAGCATTATAATCATCCTATAAGAATTAAAGTTTAACATTCACCATGGTTCGGGTCTGGTACTGTGTGTCTTTAATCCCAGCACTCCAGAGGCAGAGGCAGGCAGAGTAAGGCAGATCTTTGTGAATGCAAAGCTACACTGGTCTACATAGTGAGTTCCAGGCCAGCTGGGGCTACAGGTGGATCATGTCACAAAAAAGAAAAAAATAAGTCATTACTCAAACAGTGTTCAGGCAATTTTGAACGAACTGTGTATAACTAGGAGGAGATGAGGAATGGAAATATTTCATGTACCATCAAATCTTAAATAAAGACACTTCTCATTCATGCCTTTAGGATTTTCTACATTGTATATATGGCAGACATTTTCAAACATTTACTTGTTATAATACGTCTTTGTGAATTTCTAACATATCTTAGATATTTGTGTTGCTAATACACACTCTGAAGTTTTGACAGTGAATATTTTTTCTTTCTAAAAATGTGTTTGTTCAACTTTTTACCATAGTGAAGATAACATACTGAAGTGCTATTATTAATTTACAGATAGCTTTATCAAATGGACTCCATTTTTTAAATTTATTTTTTATGTGTATGAATGTACTGTCTGCATGTAGGTTTGTGCACCTGTGTCATGCAATGCCACGGAGGTCGGAAGAGGGTGTCAGATTCCCCTGGAACTGGAATTAAAGACAGTTCTCAGCTGCCATGTGGGTGCTGGGGATTGAACCGGGGTCCTCTGCAAAAGCAGTAGGTGCTCTTAACCGCTAGGCCATCTCTCTGGCCCTGGACTCCATTTTTTAGGAAGATGACAGGTTACTCTTAAGGAGTATACATTATTGGACTCCTGAAGTAAATGATTTTCATGGTCCACTTGAATCCACCATAGAGCAGTCTTCCAGTTTTAATCATGTTTTCATCTTCCTCTGAGAAACCATATGTTCAAGACAGGCACTGTTGTTCATAGACCTTGTTATTGGATACTGACTACTCAGAAATCTTGCTTCCCTAGCCTGTGACTGTTTAGGACTATGTTTCATCCAGTCCTGTCCACTCAGACAGGGTAAGTCAGTTGAAGGGCTTCTTGGAGACACTCATTTGACACAAAGAAACCTATGAAAGGGAATCATGAAACACTGTCAGACTGTCATCTATGACTGAAAGTTTGTTAGCCACTCTTTAATCTTTGGGCCAAGTCTGGCACAGGTAGACAGATGAAAGAAAAGACTTAAAGAACCTATTTCTTCAAGAAAATGGAAATTTGGGGTAGCTGGACACTCAAAAAGTCTTCAACCCAGATTTATTGTTATATGAGACAATAAATTCCTTGTTGATTAAGCCAAAAGTCTCCTAACTGCTTTAGTTATGCTTGTACTTCCATAAGCTCAATTAATATTTTTCAACAAAATTATTTTTTTACTGTTATTAAACTTTTTCCATAAGTCTTACATCATTTCTCAATCAAATCTAGAGTTACTTCCCTTTCCATGCCCCCCACCCCACCCAAGTCCCTGTACTCTGCCATACATGTCCTGCACCTTTTTCTGAGTCTTTCCTGAGGTTTTTTCCCAGTTCATTTGTTGTTATTGTTCTCTCCTACTTGTATAGCTTCAGTATATATATATATATATATATATATATATAGATGTGTATATACATACACACACATATATATATAAATATATACATACATACAAACATACATACATACATACATCACTTGAATTAGAGGACTTCTTTTTTTATTCCTAGAAGATGTCATAGTGAGTTCCAGGCTAGCTGGGGTACAGGCAGACCATATCACAAAAAGAAAAAAATGTCAGTACTCAAACAGTGTTCAGGCAGTTTTGAATGAACTGTGTATTACTAGAAGGCGGTGAGGTCTGGAAATATTTTATTTACCATTTAATACTTAAATAAAGACACTTCTCATTCATGCCCTTTAGGATTTTCCATGTTGTATATATGCCAGACATTTTCAAACATTCACATGTTATAACTCGTGAAATTCTGACATTTTTTAGATATTTGTGTTTCTAATACATGCTGTGAAGTTTTGACAGTGAATAAAATGTTAACATAATTCTGTGAGACTCCTGCTCAGTATGAAATTTCTGATGTGTCTTGAGATATGAGCTAAATGGAATTTTACCTAAAATCATTTTTAGAATTAGATTTATTTAAATTTTAGATTCTGTGATATTTGACAAGAATGGATGAACAAGTAAAACTTCAAGTCTTTAAGTTTCTAGTTACTCATATCTAAGAACTGTCTCATATTGAATTAAGAATGAAAATTTATTAGACATTACTATCTGATATTTCTAAAATTTTCTTCAGTAGACACTGCAGTTTTCCTGAAATTTAAATATTTATTAAATATTTAAGCAAGATTATTGCATGTAAAACATTCCTGCTCATATAGATTCTATATTGTTCTGTACAGAATGAGCCCAAGAACTGCCAAAATGGTACAATGGTAAACTATTTCTCCACTATGCTTTCTTGCTATATTCTTGAATCTGACATATGGATAAATGAATGGCTGTGGTACTTAGATATCTGCTATCTCCTTTCATTATGAATTCTGTGATGTCTTCTAAAAGGTGACATATCAGGGGCACACAGCAGAGGCCAGGCCCAGACTAGCTGAGCTTCAGAGACTGCACCATGTCTGGTAGGGGATTGTGGGAAGGAGAAGCTAGGCCCGCCTGACACATAGCAGCAGTTGGGCCTAGACCAGCCGAGCTGCAGGGACTGTGCAGCGTCTGGTAGGGGACTGTGGGAAGGAGAAGCTAGGCCTACCCTGCACATAGCAGTGGCTGGGCCCAGACCAGCTGAGCTGCAGGGACTGCGCTGCAGCCAGAAGTGGCACTGCCACCATAGTGAGTTTCTGTGCAGGGTGCTCAGGTTCAGGCCTTGCATCCTAAGACAACCTGAAGCACAGGTAAGAGCCCAGCGCCACTCCAGAAAGGTAGATCTTAGAATAGATTGACTCTTGGGTTGCTGGATAATTGATTCGGTGGTTTGTGGCAGGGGTGCTGGGGGGCTGCCTGCTTGGGTCTAAACCCTAAAGCCTTGTAGTGTGTGACTGTCTTGGTGGGGTCGCACTTCCCCCTTGCAGCCAGCAGTGGCTAGGTCAGGCATCCCCCCCCACCCCGCACTCCCACCCCTAACTGGAATTGAGGAGAGAGTATCCAAGTGGATTTTTCTTTTTAGAGAAACTTCAGAACAGGAAGGGAAGAGTGACTTAGACTTCCAATATCCAATATATAAACAAAATTGAAAGCCTGAAACCTAGACAAGTCAACACTCCATAAACAAGGAGGAGAAAAAAAGAAAGAAAGAAAAAAATGGCAAGTTGGGAGGAGGCAAGCAAAACAAGCCTTCAACATAGTGAAAAGATATTTGTGATTGGCATTGGAATACAGGCAAAAAAAAGGGGGGGGAACCCTCATGCCAGGGACATGGTGAAGAGATAACATGGGAAAGGTGCAGGATAATTCAGCACCAAGCTCTACCAACCCTGTAGGAGATAAATACAGTGGGATCCCCCTGGATGTGACCCAAGAAACAGATCTTAGAGGAATAATTGCAGACCTCTGCAGAGAAATTAAAGAAAATAAAGAAGTCAGAGAACTAAGGAGAGAGAATGAAAAACTCAAAAAGGACCTAGAGGGATACAATGACAAACTTCAGAAAGAACTAAAGGAAGAGAATGACAAACTCCAGAAAGAACTAGAAGGAGAAAAAAACAAACTCTGGAAGGAAGTAGAAACACTGAAAAAGGAAGCCAACCAGTGAAGTAAGGAACACCAAGAAGAGACTGAGAAGCTCAAAACGGAAATGAAAATACTAAAGAAATCACAGGATGCAATGAAAAAGGAAATAGAACACTCATCCAATCAAGAAGAAAGGAAATGAAAAAGCCTCAGAAGTAGAATGGAGGAAGCAGAACATAGAATATCAGATCTGGAAGATAACACAGAGCAACTAAAAACTCAAATAAAGATTATGAAGAATGTAAAAATACACAAAAGTGGAACAACCAGGAAATATGGGACACTATGAAAAGATCAAACCTCTGCATCATAGGAATAGAGGAAGGAGAAGAATCTTAAGAGACTAGTATTGATCAGATCATCAACAGAATAGTAGTTGAAAATTTCCCCAAACTAAAAATAGACAAACCCATACAAATACAAGAAGCACATAGGACTCCAAACAGACAAGATCAGAAAAGAAATTCCTCATGCCATATCATAGTCAAAATGCTAGATGCCCAAAACAAAGACAAAATTCTGAAGGCTACGAAAGAAAAACATGTCATATACAAAGGGAAACCCATCAGAATTACAACTGATTTCTTGGCACAAACCATGAAAGCAAGAAGAACATGGAGCAAAGCATTCCCACTGTTAAAGGACTATGGATGCCAACCCAGAATACTATACCCAGCAAAAATGTCGATTACAGTTGAAGGAGACAGAAAAATCTTCCACACATAAACAAGATGATATAATACATGTCCGGAAAACCAACTCTTCAGAAAATACTTGAAGCAATTCAAAGGCAGAAGAGACGAGCAACTATCTCCAAGCACCTAGGAAAAGAAACTAATAAAAACATAACCATAGGAGTAGAAACAGAGACTAAAAGTTTGAATGGATAATAAGGTGAAAGGAAGCAACATCCATCTTTCAATTATAAAATTAAATATGAATGGACTAAACACTCCAATCTAAATACATAGACTGGGAGAATGGATTAGGAAAAAAAATCCATCTATATGCTGTCTACAAGAAACCCATCTCAATTTCAAGGATAGACACCAACTTAGGGTGAAGGGATGGAAGAAAGTATTCCAAGCAAATGGTACCAAAAAGAAAGCAGGTGTTGCTATTCTAATATCAGACAAAATAGACTTCAAAGCAAAAGAAATCAAAAGAGACAAAGAGGGCCATTACATCTTTGTTAAAGGAACAATTGACGATGAAGAGCTCACAATCATGAATATATACACACCAAACTCTGGTGCACCAAACTTTATAAAGACAAATTCTTCAGGATCTCAAGGCACAGATTAACCCCAGCACACTAATAGTAGGGGACTTCAATACCACACAAAGTCATTTATACAGATCAACAGGATAAAGGATAAATGGAGAGACTTATGAACTGAATGATTCAATGCACCAAATGGTCCACAAAGACATCTATTGAATATTTAACCCAAACACCATAGAATACAATTTCTACTCAACACATCAAGGAACATTCTCCAAAATAGACCATATACTGGGACACAAGAAAAAACTCAACAAATACAAAATGATTGAAATAATCTCATGCATTCTTTCAGACCACAGTGCAATAAAACTCAATATCAACAACAGGATAAGCCCTACAAACCTCCAAAAACACATGAAGACTAAACAAAACTCTCCTGAATAATGAATGGGTCAAGGAAGAAATAAAGAAAGAAAGAAAAACATTCCTGGAACTGAATTACAATGATAATATAACAGAACAAAACCTATGGGACACTTAAAAAGCAGTCCTAAGAGGGAAGTTTACAGCTCTAAGTACCTACATTAAAAAAACAGAAAGAGCACAAGTGAACTATCTAACACTGCAGCTAAAAATACTTGAGAGACAACAACAAATGAACCCTAAACACAGCAGACAAGAAGAAATAGCAAAAATCAGAGCAGAGATCAATGAAATAGAAACAAAGCAAACCAAACAAAGAAATTAATGAATCCAAAAGTTGGTTCTTTGAGAGAATAAACAAGGTAGACAGACCTCTAGCCAAGTTAACCAAAAGAAAGAAGGAACAACTCCAAATAAATAGAATCTGGGATGAAAGGGGAAATATCACAACAGACAATGAAAATATCCAGAAAATCATAAGGCAATACTTCAAAAACTTATACTTTACTAAGTTTGAAAACCTAGAAGAAATGGATGATTATCTGAAATCCTGGGAACCACCAAAGCTCAACAAAGAAGAGATCGCTAGCTTAAATAGACCAATAATATATGAAGAAATTGAAGATGTAATAAGAAGCCTCCCAACCAAAAAATGCCCTGCCCAGATGTTTTCACGGCAGAATTCTATAAAATATTTCAAAAAGATTTACGACCATTACTACTCAAGTTGTTTAGAAGGATACAAATGGAGGGAGTTCTCCCAGATTCCTTCTATGAAGCTAGCATCATTCTATTACCAAAACCGGGTAAAGATAGAATGAAAAAGGAGAACTATCACCCATTTCCTTAATGAACACAGATGCAAAAATTCTAAATAAAATACTTGCAAATTACATACAGACTCACATCAAGAAGATAATCCACCATGACCAAGTTGGATTCATACCAGAAATGCAGGGATAGGGGCTGGAGAGATGGCCTAGCGGTTAAGAGCACCAACTGCTCTTGCAGAAGACCCGGGTTTGATGATCCCCAGCACCCACATGGCAGCTGAGAACCGTCCATAACCCCAATTCCAGGAGAATTCCAGTTCCAGGGGAATCCGACACCCTCTTCTGACCTCCGTGGCATTGCATGACACAGGTGCACAAGCCTACATGCAGACAGTACATTCATACAAATAAATAAATAAATAAATAAATAAATAAATAAATAAATAAATATTAAAAAAAAGAAATGCAGGGATGGTTGAACATATGAAAATCAATAAATATCATCAAACATATAAATGGACTAAAAGACAAAAGCCATACGATCATCTCAATTGAATCAGAAAAAGCCTTTGACAAAATCCAGCATCCCTTCATGCTTAAAGTCCTAGAGGGAATTGGATTGGATGGATCATTCCTCAATGTAATCAAAGCCATATACAGGAAACCCACAGCCAATATCATCCTAAATGGGGAAATGACAGAAGCATTCCCTTAAAGTTAGGAACCGGCAAGGCTGCCCCTGTCACCACTCCTTTTCAATATAGTGCTTGAAACCCTTTGCTAGGGCATATAAGGCAAGAAACGGAAATTAAGGGAGTAATCAATAGAAAAAGAGATTAAGCTATCTCGTTTTGCTTGATGATTGATACATTTACTTAAGGGATGCTAAGTGCTTCTTGTATTTGGAATGGGTTTGTCTATTTTTAGTTTGGGGAAGTTTTCATCTATTATTGTGTTTGAAGATATCTCAATGCTATTCTCTGAGATTCTTCTCTTCTCATTCTATGATGTGGAGGTTTGATCTTTTCATAGTGTCCATATTTCCTGGTTGTCCAACTTTTGTGTATCTTTAAAATTTCATAACTTTATTTGACTTTTTAGTTGGCTCTGTGTTATCTCCAGTTCTTATATTCTTTGCTCAGCTTCCATCCATTCTAGTTCGTGAGGCTGTTTCCTTCCTTTCTTCTGATTGGATGAGTGTCTTTTCCATTTTTTCATTTCAATCTGTGAATTTCTTTAATATATCCATTTGCTTTTTGAGTTTCTCAATCTCTTCTGTGCTCGCTACTCGCTGGTTGGCTTCCTTTTCAGTGTTCTACTTCCTTAATGGTATTTTTTTTTTTCTCTCTCTAGTTTTTCTGTTTGTCAATCCTTCTTTATTTTTTTTTTTTCTTACATCTTCTATTTCTTTAATTTCTCTGCATAGGTCTGCAATTCTCTCTGAAGCTCTATTTCTGGGGTCACACTCAAGAGGATCCTTGTACTATCTCTACAGGGTTTGGTAGAGCTTGGCGTGAGAATATCCTGCACCTTTCCATGTTGTCTCCTTCGTCAGTGTCCCTGGCATGTGGATTTCTGTTTGTGATTCAAATCCAAAAAGCCTTTTTCAGTGTAGTTGAAGGCTGAAAGCTTGTTTAGTTTTGCTACTCGTATATCTTATGCTTTTTCATTTTTTTTCTTTCTCTCCCCCTCTTGTTATGAAAAGTGTTGACTTGCTAGGTTATTCAGGCTTTCACTTTTCTTTTAATAGATTGGATATTGGAAGTCTAAGTCACACTTAATTTCCTCTTCTGAGAGTTCTTAATCCAATCCACTGGATATTCTCTCCTCAATTCCAATTGTTGTGTTGGGGGGGGATACCTGGCTTAGCGCGAGGGAAATGCGCTGGCTTAGCACGTGCCCGCACCTGAGTCAGGCACCAAAGAGCAGACTCCAAGCTCAGGAATCCTTCCAGCTGCGAGGGGGGAAGGGTGACCTGCCAGGCTTAGGGCTCCAACCTAGCCCGCCACCGCCACCAGGCCCTCTGCCACAGACCAGAAAAATCAATTGTCACAGCACCACAAATAGTCACTCTGTCCTAAGCTTTTAACTGCCTGGCAGCCGTTGTCAGGCGCTCCACATGGTTCCTATCAGTCTGGGAACCTGAGTCCAAACACAATGACCCAACTGCAGCACCTGAGTCAGGGACCAGAGCATCAAGAGAGACTGAGAGTTCAATGGTCAAAAATGAAAACAATACAGACAGGATGAAAATAAAGAGAAATAGAATAGCACAATCCAATCAAGAAGAAAGGAAATGGAAAAAAGCCTCAGAAATAGAATGGAGGAAGCAGAACAAGAGAATATCAGATCTGAAATAAACACAAGCAACTAAAAACTAAATAAAGATTATGAAGAATTGTAAAAATACACAAAAGTGGAACAACCAGGAAATATGGGACACTATGAAAATATCAAACCTCGCATCCATAGGAATAGAAGAAGGAGAGATCTCAAGAGACTAGTATTCATCAGATTTCAACAGAATAATAGATGAAAATTTCCCAAAGTGAAATAGACAAACCCATACAAATACAAGAAGCCACATAGGACTCCAAATTAACAAGATCAGAAAAGAAACTCCCCATGCCAATATCATAGCAACGTGCTAGATGCCCAAAACAAAGAAAAAATCTCAGAAGGCCACAAGAAAACAAAGTCACATACAAAGGGAAACCCATCAGAATCCACAACGTGACTTCTCGCCCAAACCATGAAAGCAAGAAGAACATGGAGCAACACATTCCCAGTTTTAAAGAACAATAGATGCCAACCGCAATACTTTACCCAGAAAATGTCCATTACAGTTGAAAGGAAGAGAAATCTTCCATGAATAAGCAAGATGATAGAATACATTTCCAGAAAACCAACTCTCAGAAAATACTTGAAGCCAATTCAAAAGGGCAGAAGAGAGGAGCAACTTCCTCAAGCACCAGGAAAAGAAACTAATAAAAACATAATGTAGGAGTAGAATCAAGAGACTAAAACGTTGAATGGATAATAAGTGAAAGGAAGCAACATCCATCTTTCAATTAAACTTAAATATTAATGGGCTGAACTCCAATCAAAAGGCATAGACTGGGGAAATGTATTAGGAAACAAATCCCATCTATATGCTGTCTACAAGAAACCCATCTCAATTTCAAGGACAGACACCCAACTTAAAGTGAAGGGATGAAGAAAAATTTCCAAGCAAATGGTACCAAAAAGAAAGCAGGTGTTGCCATTCTATATCAGACAAAAACAATTAAATAAAGAAAAAAGAAATAAAAAGAGACAAAGAGGGCCAATACATCTTTATAAAGGAACAATTAACGATGGAAGTCTCAAATCATGAATACATATGCACCAAAGCGCCGCACCCAAACTTTGTAAAGACAAATCTTCAGGATTCAAGGCTCAAATAACCCAGCACACTAATATTAGGGGACTTCAATACGCCACTAAGTCCTTTAGCAGTCAACAGGACAAAGATAAACAAAGAGACATCTGAAACTGAATGATAATATACACAACTAGCTCACACAGACATTATCGAATATTCACCCAAACACCAGAGATACACTTTCTACTCAGCACTCACACTATGCACTACACACAGCCTTCAGCACTCACATAACACACAACACAACAAAGACAAAAAAGATTGAAATAATCTCATGCATTCTTTATCAACCACAGTGCAATAAAACTAATATCAACACCAGGATAAACCCTACAATCTACAAGAACCACTGGAGACTAAACAAACTCTCCTGAATATATGAATGGTCAAGAGAAGAATTAAACAATGAATAAATAACATTCTGGAACGAATGACAATAATACAACACAACAAAACCTATGGACACTTTAAAAGCAGTCTCTAAGAGGGAATTTATAGCCCTAAAGTGCTACTAAAAAAAAACAGAAAGAGCACATGAATGATCTAAAACTGCAGCTAAAATACTTGAGACAACAACAAATGACCCTAAATGCAGCAGACAAGAAGTAAAAACAAAAACAGAAGCCAAAGAATAAATGAAAAGAAAAAACCATACAAAAAAATCACATGAATCCAAAAGTTGGTTCTTTGAGAGAATAACAAGATAGACAGCTCTAGCCCAGTTAACCAAAAGAAAAGATAGGAACAACTCCAAATCAAAGAATCTGTGATGAAAGGGGAATATCACAACAGACAATGAAAAGATCCAGACAATCATAATGGGAAAATTCAAAAACCTGTATACTAAGTTGAAAACCTAGAGAGAAATGGATGAATGTCTGAAATCCTGGGAATCACGCGAAAGCTCAACAAGAAAGAGATTGAACAGCTTCTTTGAAAAGCCAAATAATATACTGAAGAAATTGAAGATGTAATAAGCTAGCCTCCCAACCAAAAAATGCCCAGGCAGTGTTTTACGGCAGAATCTATAAAACATATTTCCAAAGACGAACCATTATACTCAAGTTGTTTAGAAGGTATACAAACGGAGGAGTTCTCCCAGATTCCTTCTAGTGAAGCTCAACTCTCAATATTACCAAAACCAGGCAATGGTACAACCAAAAAGGAGAATATAGACCCCTCTCTTATGAACACAGATGCCAAAATTCTAAACAGGAATACTGGCAAATGCATACAGACCCACATGTCAAGAAGATCATCCACTCATGACCTAGTTGGATTCTATACAAGAATGCAGGATGGTTCAATATGAAAATCAATAAATATCATCACAAGGCATATAAATTGGACCTGAAAGACAAAAAACACACAATCATCTCAGATGATAGAAGAGAAAGGCTTTGACAAAATCTCACAGCATCCTTCATTTTTAAAGTCCTGAGGGAATCTGATGACGAGGATTATTCACAGTGTAATCAAAATGCTATACAGGAAACCCTAAGCCAATATCTCCTAAATGGGGAAGTGACAGAAGCAGGTTCCCCTTAAGTTAGGAACTCGGCAACCTGCCCCCTGTCACCCTGCTCCTTTTCAATATAGTTGCTTGAAACCCTTGCTAGGGCAATAAGGCAAAAAAGGAATAAAGGAGTTTCAATTGGAAAAGAGGAAGTCAAGCTATCTTTTTGCTGATGATATATTGTCACATAAGGGATGTAAGAACTCCACAAGAAAACGCTAGAATGAAAGACTTCAGTGAAGTGGCAGGATACAAATAACTAGAAAAATCAGTAGCTTTCTTACACCAACAACAACAATGCAGAAGGAACAAAGCGACCTTCCACTAAAATAGCCGTCAAAAAACAATAAAATACCTAGGAACAAACCTCACAAAGCAAACTCAAGGATCTCTACAACAAAAATTTTAAACCCTGAAGAAGGAAAGTTGAGGAAGACATCAGACATGGACAACCTCCCATGCTCATGGATTGGCAAAATACATATATTAAAAATTGTCCATTCTACCAAACTCTCGTACAGATTTAATACATCCCAATCAAAATCCCCAAGAGCTTCTTCACAGCTTGGAAAAAAATCCTCAGTGTTTCATTGAAAAACAAAAGACCCCAAAATACCAAAGCAACCCTGAGCATGAAAAGCAGCAATAAGGGGGATCTTCTATATACAGGACATTCAAAAACTAATACTCAGGGCTATAGTCATAAAACAGCTTGGTACTGGACACAAAACAGACCTGTTGACCAATGGAACAAACGAAGATCCAAACTGAGCACATCAAATTCAGCCACTCATACATTGAACAAGGGCTAGGACAAGAACATGGAGAAAGACAGCATCTTCAACAAGGGTGTTGGCAAAACTGGATCACCACCTGTGAAGAATGAAATTGAAACCTACCTCTCGCTGTAACAAAGTCAATTCCAGATGGATAAAGACCTAACTGAAAACCCAAAACTCTGGAGATGAAGAAAAAAAACTGGCAGCAGACTACAAACATAGGCGTAGAAAAAGACTTCCTAAACCAGACAGCAGCTGCACAGAAAAATAAGATCAACAATTGACAAATGGGACTCATTAACTCAAAAGCTTCTGTACATCAAAAGAAACAATAAAGGAAGTGAAGGAAAACCACTAGAGTGGGAGGAACCTTCACGCGATACATCTGATAAAAGCATAATTTCCAGATACAAACTACTCAAAAAACAAAGAAGAAAGAAAAACGAATCACTCAAAAGATGGGCAAGGAACTGAATAGAGACTCCACAGAAGGAAGATTAGAGATGGCTGAGAAACATCTTAAATGTTCAACGTATACATAATTAGGGAAATGCAAATAAGACCACTCTAAGATATCACCTCACTCTATAGACTGGCCAGGATCAAGAAAACAAATGATACAAGTGCTGGAGAGGTTGTGGGGAAAGGGGAACACTCATCATTGCTTGGTGGGAATGTAAACTTGTAAACAGAAAACCACTATGGAATTAACACATGTGGAGAAACCCTTGGAAGACTAATCAGAATGAGCTTGCCATTTGACCCGTCAACACCCAGTAAACCCACTTGATCAAGCTGGGTATCATTTCTACTCATGAAACACAGAGACATCATGGCGTGATAATTTTATTGCAGCCAGTCACATATAGCAAAATCTGGTACCGAAACCACAAAATGGCCCCTCCTTGGACTGAAGTAGGATAGAAAAATGGGTACGGTAAACACAATGCGGTCTTCTATGCAGAACATAAAGAAGATTATATCATGAAAAACTTTGCAGGGTTAATGAATGGAGCTGGAGCATAATTATTAAGTGAGTGAAAACAATCCCAGAAACACAAACGAAAATAGTATCCTATATTGTGGATGCTCAGCATCCAATAACCCAGTTATTAATATTTCTTGTAAAGGGGGGATGATTTAGAAAGACAACAAAAAGAAACAAAAAAACACTGCATCAAATGACTGAAAGGTGAGCGGGAGGTGGTGGTGATGGGGGAGAGGGACAAGGGTCTGATATTCTGATTAATGTATATTAATTAGATAGTTCACAAGTATCCTTTGCAGACTGTGCCCAAGAGTTAGCCATGGTGGTTAGAGCCGACTTTATGTAAACGAAACGGTGTCGATCAGACAATGGTAAGACAACGAACCTCTGGTAAATCTATTGAGAATCCGCAGGAAACGGTAACTTCACATACACGGCATTGCAAACTCACCTGAATGGCCAGTACAAAGTAACCAAGTTTAGTTCAAATGACATGTTATTTACTTAAAATTGTATATAAACAATAACTTTGGGATTATATACAAATGTTCTCTATATATTTTTGTTGTTATACAGTATCATCTTCATAGCATTGTCTTGTTTTACCCTGAGGATATTTAATTAAGGATTAAGTTGTGCTTCCCAAACGTTAATGCAACATACATGTCACCCCCAAAACAGTTGGGTAGAATTTGATTAGAATTTAGGTCTTTGTGCCTATCATTCTATAGGTATGTGTACTAGCAACTGCCTTTGTTGAGACCTCTATGCGTAATAAAGTAAAACTTAAAAATACATAAAGGGGGGCACACAGCATATATATGAAGACCTTTTGTGTCAAGAACTGTTGCCAACTTATCTTAAAAATCTAGATCTACGGGTAAAGTTTGTAGTTCCCCTACAGGTCAAAATGTCACCAACTTACAGCTGAGAAAGAAAAGATAAGCTTTGCATTGTTGTAGAGTATCCGAGGGAAGTTGCCAGCAGGAAAGGTTTGGCCCATCCTGAACATTGAAGGGGAAGATAAACGGGACTGGGAGATAGCTAGCGTAAGCAACCGACTGCTTCTTCTGCAGAGGACCCAGGTTCGATCCCGCACCCACATGGTGGGCTGAGTACACTCATGCATGTAACTCAGTTCCAGGAAGAGACCGTCCGTTTCCAGGGGAGAAAAATCCGATCACGCGCGCTCTTGACCTCCGCGGCTTTGCACGCACGGGTGCACAAAACCTACAAGCAGACAGTACATGTCATACACTATACAAAAATAATAATAAATAAATTTTTAAAAATTATAAAAAGAAGTGAAGAAAGAAGCTCAACTGCTGACAAGGCATAAAAAACCCCCTCTGTGGATCCTATTGACAACTGTTTATAATGAGTCCTAACGAAAGTTTCCTTTTAGGTGCCACAGAGTTTTAATACAAGAGACTGTTCTTTACCTCCACTTCATTAGTAACAAGGAGGAATAAATGATGATGATGAGTGTGTTCCTCTAACTGTAAACTGGAGCCAACTGTTATAGAGGGTAATCTCTTATAAAACAGTAAAACTGCTTCTTATATTGAACTAATAGACCATCAGGAAACTGTGAGAAGGATTATTCTTTATTCAGGACGAAATAGAATTCTAAAGTCTCCTTAAGCTTGCACTTAAGCAAAATATACTAAAACAGGAGAGCTCTGATCAACAATGGATTTAATTCTATCCATAGGAGGATATGTTGGCTGGGGGATCCAACCCCCCCCAAAAAGGTAAGAGGCTATCTTGCCTTAAACTGGACACTGCAAGAGGCAATTAAGGCCTGCTGTCTAGCAGACCTGAATCGTAAGCATGGAAAGATGTATTGAGACCGCTCTTGCAAGTGTACAGTTGGTGCCTCTGGAATGCTAGAGAAGTGTTACCAAGGGCTACTAAACCAACAAAGCAAATATGGGTCTCCTTGATCAAGCAAGTCTCCTCTGTCAGCAACAGCTACAACTCACCTGCCTATAAATACTGTGCAACAGTGGCAAGCACATAGTCTGATTCTCCAAATCTAATTGTCTGATTAGCTCTCTTCCAATTTTGGGAGAATAACCCATGGCTGATAATTGCCCACAAGCTTACATCCTTAGTGGTTAGGAGATATTACAAGCCACAATAAGAACATGTCACACTTTACAGAAAAGCCACATTTCATGGATTAGCATACCACACAAACATCTGCATCTATACCAAAATAACCTACAATAACAATTAATACCATTTAAATACCTATATAACTAAATGCCTGTGCTTCATTAATAGAACTGAAAGGTTATTCCTGAACAAAATGTCAGCCCATAAAAAGAAACAACCTGACTGGAGTAAAAAACATCTCCAGAGAAAGTAGACCTGTTTTTCTTCTCTCGCGTCCACCTGGGCCCTTTTCTAAGCCTAGGGAACAATCTGGAAGAGGGGGCGTGGTAAGAATGTAAAGGCTGGTGATTGGGTTGAAGTGGTGAACTACAAGCATTAGACTTGAACTTATTTGATCACTTCATTGACATACAGCCCCCCCCCCCCAGCTGGATGTGGGGACCCGGGTTTTGTGGGTTTGGGCGCAACTGCTTGCAAATGGTTTTAAAAAAACACGAAGGATGTTTTGTACTCTCATAAAATAATGCTTATTTGTTAAACTAATGCATAATTGGAAAGAAATACCCAAAACAAACATCAATAACATAAACAACAGAAAAGACGTTGTCCAAAGAACTGACTGAAATGGTGAACTCTTGCTCAAAACAGTAAAAACTTCTGCATTGAAATTTGAGAGAAGACTGAAGAAAAAGATTAGAACGAAAAACATTTTGGCAGAATGCATGAGCCTGGTGGGGTGGGAAGGGCAGCAGGGGGGGGGCACAGGTCTAGATTTGATTTTGTAATTTTGTATGACGCATAAACCTTCAATAAAAATTGGTTTGAAAAAAAGACTACCTGTTTTGGATTTGTCACATCTGTGAAGAGTTACAACCAGTAGGTAGCAGCATATACCCAGAATTCAATTGCTACCATATATCTATAAGTCCATGAGAGATCTTTAATAAAAACAAGTGGATTACAAACAACCATAAGCTTTTGGTTCGTACGATTACCTGTTAGCTGTTTTATATTATATACAGACGAGTCCCTGATAAAAAGCAAGTCTAACTCAATGTCAATCGTTTTATGAATTTAAGATGCATCTAAAAATTTTAAGCTGTATATCCTAAAATTTTATATAAAACAATTAAAAATGGTAACACAAAAAGATATAAAATAAACACTCTTCATAAGCTTTGCAGGTAATGCGCTGAGCTACTAAAGATATCATGCGAGTGAATAACACAGTCCCCAGATAAAACAAGGATATGGACGCCTCATCTGGATCTTAGCACCACTACTTAACGAGGCACTGAGGCACGTCAATTGTGATTGAAAACAACTGTGGCTCTTATATGTAAATCCTTAAATATACTATAAATTAAAAATAAACAATCTATGAGTAATCTATTTTTGTTTACAGTTGACTGCTAATTAGACGTAAGCCTGTAGAATTATAAGGAATCAAAACACAAACATGCATTCACACAACAGACACAGTTTTGATGGCTAAAGGAGAAACATCAACAGTTTAAAAATTCACTTAAATTGATCCAAGCTTTAATTTAGTTATTAAAAGATGATGTTTACTACTATTATCAAAAAGCCAAATAATCAGAGCCATTTGTTTCTTTCCAGGAACACAGGGCCTATAAACTCTCATACAAATCTGTCTGTTTCAGTCTCTATAATGCTGAAATTAAAAGAGTGTGTTATTTTAAGTCAACTTTTAAAAGGCAATTCAAAATAAATTCAAACATGCTTTAGGATAATTTATCATTAAAAAGCCATGTGCTCAGCTCAGTGTCTTAGCTAGCACACAGCAAAGAAGAAAGTAAAGACAGACCGAGAGACCAGGAGTAATTCCACAAGGCAGAAAAACTAACTTTAATGTTGTAACTCAAGGGTTTTTATAACCAACCTTTCAGGGGGCTGGCACACAGAACCTGGGGCTGGATAGAGCAGCTCAGGCCAATGCTTTGCCCTGAGGCATCAAAGACAGTTTGGTGCCAGGCAGGTTTCAAAGGCAAGCAAGAGATCAGCAGGGGCCCAGGCTTGGAGGCTGCTTGCTGCCTCTCTAAGTGCTTCTGCCAAAAAGAATACCTACAGTTGCTCAATGTAAGGTCTGGTGTTGTGGCTTAAAATGCAATGTTCCCAGTTGGTGGGTTTTATTAAACAGGCCTCTATGCACATAACATAGGGTGGCAGAGCCGTTAGGAATATGGCAATTTGCATGGTCCATATTATTTTGTGTTAAAGGTAAATTGGGGGGTAACCTGGGCTGGTTCCAGCTTTTGCTATTGTGAACAGAGCTGCGATAAAACTAGCTGTGCATGTATCTGTCGTAAGTTTGTCTTTTGGGTATATACCAGGAAGTGGTATGACTGGGTCAAATGGGAAGGCGCATTTTGAGTCTTCTAAGGGTTCTCCACACTGCTTTCCATAGTGGCTGTGACAAGTTTACATTCCACCAGCAATGGATAGTGTTCCACTTTCCCCAACCTCTAAACAACATGGTATCATTCGTAGTCCTGATCCTAGCCAGTCTTATTGGTTTGAGATAAGTGATAATCTCAAAGCAGTTTTTTAATCTGCATTCTTATTATCAGAGATGGTTGAACCGTTCTTAAGAATGTTTTCGGCATCTCTAATTCTCCTCTGTGAAGTCTCTATTCCCAGATCTTGCACCATCTTTTGAGTGATTCACTGTTGTTTTTCTTTACTTCTTGTTTTTGAGTAGCTTGTATCCCCTGGAAATTAATGCTTTGTAAGATGTACTGCCTTAAGCCTTGGGCACCTGTGGAGGAGGGGGCATGGTAGAATGTAAAGGCTCGATTGGGGTGAGATGGTGAAACTACCAGCGATGTAGTCTGGACACTCATTTGAATTAGACTGATGAACAACCCATGTCACCCACTGGACTGGTGGGGCTGTGGGTGTTTGGGCATAACAGCCTGCAGATTGGGTTTTGCACGAAGGATGCTTACTCATGGATTATTCCTTATTAGCTAAAAGAAGGAAAAAAAAAAAAAAANCCCTGGGGAATGCCGACGCATTCCCTTAAAGTTAGGAACTTGGCCAGGCTGCCCCCTGTCCCACTCCTTTTCACTTTAGTGCTTGCCCCCTTGCTAGGGCTCTTCCGGCACGCACGCACCGGCCCTTCCGGGCGTTCTCATTCGCAGAGGCCGTTCAGCTCTCCCGTTTTGCTGCTGACGTGATCATTTTACTTCCGGGATCGCTCTCGTGCTTTCTTGTCTTCTTTGCCTGTGGTTTGTCTCTTTTTCGTTTGGGGCATGAGCAAATCAATAAATTGTATATAGCTATATATTCATCCTGTTGCTTCTGTTTCTTTAGAGAACCCTGACTAATACACCTCCCCTCTCCTTGCCAGGAACTAAGCCTAGAGGCTGTCTGCCTGCAGGCTGGGGACAGCCTTGAAGCTTCCAGGGAGAGAAGAACAGCAAACAGCATGTGGATGTCAGCCACGTGTGTATAAAGGACTATTCAGACAACAATAAACTCTGACAATGTGTGTGAAAGCAATCAAACTTGGGTCCTCTAAGTTCTCTTAACTACTGAACCACTTCACCAGTCCCTTCATAAAGTTGTGGATTTTTTTTTTTGTCTTTTTGGGACAGGGACTCTATGTAGCCACAGCTGGCCTGGAACTTGCTACATAGACCAGGCTGGCCCTGATCTCACAGAGAGCCACCTGCCTCTGCCTCCTGAGTAGTGGGATTAAAGGTGTGTGCCATCTCACCTGGCTTTATAAAGTTTTTTATAGTGTACTTAGAGAACAAAAGGAAGTCAGCAGTCAAGGCACTTATTAAATGCACTGGTGGAATATGAGGTTGGTGAGTTATAGCAAAGTAAGAAGGACCCTGTTAAAGTCCCAGACAGGATCTGGGGCAATCTTAGCTTTAGGGTTGGTGGAAGTTAGTGATCTGCTAAGAATGCACTCCAAAGTTTTACCCAATACTGAAGAGACAGTTAGAGCTGGGCGTGGTGGTGCACCCCTTTAATCCTAGCACTTGGGAGGCAGAGGCAGATGGATTTTTGTGAGTTCAAGGCCAGTCTGGTCTACAGAGTGAGTTCCAGGACAGCTGGGGCTACAGGGAGACCCTGTCTTGAAAAGACAAAAAAAAATTTTTTTTTAAAAAGGCAGTTAGATCAGCACAGTGGTGGACGATGAATGATATTATGGGGAATATAATAGGCCCAAGATAATTTGGCTGTTTGGATCTGTAATATCTTAGTTCTCTACCATCATGAAGTTCTAACCAATCTGCTTTGTAGAAGTGTAGCTTTCATTCTGAGAACTTCAGATTACAAGAGCTGGGGCATTGGGGCTGGAGAGATGGCTCAGCAGTTAAGAGCACTGGCTGCTCTTGCAGAGGACCCAGGTTTGATTCCCAGCAACCACATGGTGGCTAAGAACCATCATCTTTAAGCTGGGCATCGTGGCCCGGGCCTTTGGTCCTAGCACATGGGAGGCAGAGGCAGAGGCAGGTGGATCTCTGTGAGTTCAGGGACATCCTGGGCTACAGAGTGAGTTCCAGGCCAGCTGGGGCTATAGGGAGAACCTGCCTCAAAAAATATAATAAAATAAAATAATAAAAAAGGAGCTAGGGCATTTAAGGTATGATTAGGTCATGTAATCCCACCCTCCTCAGACAATTCATGCCATTGAAAAGTGGGTTAATTACTAGGCAAGTGAGTTCCTCATAAAAAGGCTGGAGTTGGTTTCTTGTACTCCTTGTATGGATGCTTGTGCTGTCTCTTCTTTTTTTTATTTTTTACATGTTTTTATTTACTTTTATATGTGTATGAATGTACTGTCTGCATGTAGGTTTGTGCACCTGTGTCGTGCAATGCTGCAGAGGTCAGAAGAGGACGTCAGATTCCCCTGGAACTGGAGTTAAAGATGGTTCTCAGCCACCATGTGGGTGCTGGGGATTGAACCCGGGTCTTCTGCAAGAGCAGTCGGCACTCTTAACCACTAGGCCATCTCTCCAGCCCCTTGCGCTGTCTCTTCTGGTCATGGGATGCTACAGCAGGAAGATTCTGGAGAGATGCTGGTGCCATGCACACAGACAGCCCAGCATCCAGAACCCCAAGCCAAGAAAACTGTCACTTGCAGATTATTCAGTCTTTATTTGTTTGTTCCTTGTTTATTTTGTTTTGTTTTGTTTTAGGCATGGTCTCCCTGTAGCCCCAGCTGGCCTGGAACTCATTACAGAGACCAGGCTGACCTTGAACTCACAGAGATCTGCCTGCCTCTGCTAGGATTAAAGGGAAGCACCACCATGCCTGGCTAGATTATTCAGTTTTATATTCTCTTATAGAGGCAGAAAAAGGACAGAGCATAGGTTACAAAGAGATACTTTTGAATGCTTTACCTATACAAAGCAAAGGCACCTCTGAACTATACATTCTTTTTGATCCTGGAGACTAAGTATATAGTGATAGTGGTGTAGTGACAGAATACAGTCCTCCATCTTCTCTTGTTCTTCAGACTATTTCTTCATTTGCCTTGTGGTGATGGGGATGAAGCACAAGAGCCTACACCAGACAAGCACTCTACCACCAGGAAGCACATATGGTTCCCAGGTAGGACCACTTTTTTATTTATTATTTTTATTTTATGTGTATGAATGTATTGCCTGCATGTGTGTAAGTGTACCTGTGTCATGCAATGTCTATAGAGGTCAGAAGAGGGCACTGGATTCCCCTAGAACTGGAGTTACATATGGTTGTTAGCTGCCATATGGGTGCTGGGTCCTCTGCAAGAGCAGCCAGTGTTCTTAACTGCTGAGCCATCTCTCTGGCCCCCAGGATCACTTTTTATTAACTTGTCCTCAAGTTCACTGACATTTTGTCATCTCTGGTTCATTGTTAAGTCCATCTAATGAACTTTAAGTCTCAGACATGGCATTTCAGTTATAGAATTTCCATTTGGGACAGGCCTATAATCCCAGCACTCAAGAGGCTAAGTGAAGAAGAAAGGCTGTAACTTCAAGGCCATCCTGGGCTGACTGGGTGCTGTATTCTTCTGGGGGACACTTCCTCTGGAGTGATCCCCAAGATCCACCTGCTTTGATATGTCTACGTGGCAGGTAGCTATTACAACTGCATTCAAAGTCACACCAAAGAGCACATTAACAAAGAATGAAAAGATAGATTTTACCAAAGACATAAAAGCATAAAAGAATGAAATGAATTTTTTTTTGAGAATGGGTCTTGCTCTCTAGCCCAGGCTAGCTTCAAATCCTTCTAAGTACTGAGATTGTACCACCATGCTTACTTTCAAATATTTTATTATGATTTTTATATGTCTGAGTATATTGCCCTCATGTATATAAGTGCACCCATGTTGTGGAATGCCTGAAGAGGTCAGAAGTGGGCATGGATTTCCCCTGGAACTGGAATTATGCACAGCCCTTAGCTGACATGTGGGTGTTGAACTGAATGTGAACTGAATTTGAGTCTTCTGTAAGGGTAGCATGCTCTCCTAACCACTGAGCCTCTCTCTAGCTCCTTGTTCCTATCTTGATACAGAGTTTCACATAGCCCAGGGAGGCCAAAATTAGCTTTAGAATATTGTATAACAATTTTGTGTTGAACATGGTGGTGCACACTTATAAACCCAACACCTGAGAAGGACCAAGAGTTCAAGGTCAGGTTCCAATACATGGTGATTCTAGGCTGGCCTTGGCTACATAAGCCCCTGTCTAAAGCAAAACAAACAGAGAACAAGTTAATCAACCAACTGACTAACCATCTTAGGAGAAGAAGGAGGAGCATCTTGCTCACTGATGTGGTCTAGAAGGGCTGTGAGAAACTTCGAAGGCTGAGCAAGAGGCTGCTGAATAGAATCAATGTGGAGGAGGTCCTGGGCAACACTGGAGTTTGCTTCTGGAATGGAATGTGTGGGTTTCCGGTGCCTACCCAACTGAATAGAACTGACAAGGAGGAGGTGCTGGGCAACACTGGAGTTTGCTTCTGGAATGGAATGTGTGGGTTTCCAATGCCTACCCAACTGTCAGGCACTCAGAGAGGCTGAGCTCTAAATGGAGGATATAGGGAGGGGTAGGAAGGTGGGGCAGCAGTATGAGATGGAGACAGAGGTCTGAGAGGACCTAATACACTCACTAGCAGGGGTGGTGACCCCTCTACTTTCTTACACATGGATAGCAGATCTGTGTCTGTCTCTATCATTTAACATCTGTCAATCATCTATCATTTATCCTCTCTTCTACCACCTATTTATCCATCTGTCTATATACAAGTTATCTATTTACTTACACATTTGTCTATATACCTACCCATCTATCTACCATTTATCTATCTACACATCTGCTTCAGTTTGGTTTAATATTTTATTTTTTTATTATATGTGTGAGTGTATTGCCAGCACATACCCCTGTCATACAATTTGTATGTCAGAAGAGGGTGTTGGATTCCCCTGGAACTGGAGTTACAGAGGGTTGTCAGCCACTACGTAGATGCTGGGAATCGAACCTGGGTCCTATGCAAGAACAGCCAGTGCTCTTAACTGCTGAGTCATCTCTTCAGCCCTTCATTTTGTGTTTGAGATAGGATCTTGCTTTGTAGTCCTGGCTGGCCTGGTAGTCACTATGTGGCCCAGACTGGCATCAAAAGTTCAGCAATCCTTCTGCCTCAGCCTCCTCAGTGATGGGATTATAGGTGTGCACCACCAGCTTCTACATACCTGTCTGAATGTTTATCTATTTCTTTCTATCTACCAATTTCCTACCTCACATAGCTGTTCCAGGTGGTGAGACAGTCTTTCCCAGGTTCCTCCTGGCCCTTGGTGGTGGTTCCCTCATCTTCATCTCATGATGACAGCAAAATTCTCTCTCTCTCTCTCTCTCTCTCTCTCTCTCTCTCTCTTCCTGTAGCTAGGCTGGCCTTGAGCTCACTATGTGGCCCCAGGAGTTCCTGAACATCTGGTCCTCCTGCCTCCACATCATGAGTTCTGGGATTACAGCTGTGCCACCACACTCAGCCTCAATCTGAATTTCTTTTTTTTTCTTTTCAAAGCCAATTTTTATTGAAGCTTTGTGTATTTCATACAAAATTTCCAATCAAATCTAGACCCGTGCCCTCTTCTCTGCCCTCCCACCCCGCCACAGCTCATGCATTCTACCAAACATATTTTTTGGTCTTTTTTGAGACAGGGTCTCCCTGTAGCCCCAGCTGGCCTGGAACTCGCTCTGTAGATCAGGCTGGCTTTGAACTCAGAGATCCACCTGCCTCTACCTCCCAAGTGCTAGGGTTAAAGGCGCGTGCCACCACGCCCGGCTCAAGCATATTTTTCATCTTTTTCTCAGTCTCTCTCTAAATTCTCAATGCAGAAGTTTATGGTTTCGAATAGAATTTCACCATTTCAGTCAGTTCTTTAACCCAGTCTTCTTGTTGTTGTTTATTATTCTTTCCAATATGCATCACTCCAAAACAGGCACATATGCATGCCACATATATCATAGATTTTAGCATATTCAGCTTATGATTTCTTTATTAGGCTGAAAGATGTCATGTTTGAAGGCTCCTCCTTGACAAGCCCAAACAAGCATCAGTTCTGCCCTTGTATTCCACATTGGGGTTTTCCTTTCCCATGGTCACAAATGAGGTCCAGTAAGCACTGAGTCCTGTTTTGATATTCCTGTATTGGTCTCCATGATACAGCTTGGGTAAAACAACAATGGCAGTCTATACTCTGAAGAGGCTGAAACCCCAGTAGTAGCTCAGACCACAAGTTGGATGTCTCAGCAGTCCCCATCTGACACTGAAGGTTTGGAGGATCCTTGGAGATACATGAGTCTTCATTCCATATGGAAGGTTGAAAAGCCATGTCTCATGTTTTTGAAGGATGGCAAAAGCAGTGGCAACCACAGGGTAGATGCACTTTCCAGTAAGATAGGCAAAACAACAGTGCTTTTTTTCCACTTTTTACTTTTTGTCTTTTTACTAAGATCTCAAATTTTATTACTGAGGTACAATTTCTCAGGCCTTATTTATTTATTTCTGGCTGTACTTTCCTTTTGGATGTTTAAGGCCACACAGTTAGCCCAGATTAACCAAGATATTTGTTTTCTCAAGGTCAGTTGAGGATCTGGTCCTCAGGCATCACTCAGGTTTTTTGGGAAGGGAGCCTCTGGCTCCTTTTGGCTTTTCAATTACCAGTTCCATTCATTTGAGGACAAAAGGACAAAGTAGGGTCTTGCTAGACCAGGCTTCCCCCCCCACCTTTTTTTGGTCTTTTTGAGACAAGGTCTCCCTGTAGCCCCAGCTGTCCTGGAACTTGCTATGTAGACCACACTGGCCTTGAACTCACAGAGATCCACCTGCCTCTGCTTCCCAAGTGCTATTATTAAAGGCATGCTCCACTATGCCCCACACGTTTTCCCTTTTTGAAGCATGAGCAGACTTTCCTCTTTATAGACTGGACACTGGCTGAAGTCCCATTAATGGACCACCAAGACCTCCCTGCACAGGAAGACTGGTGACTCACATTTGCAGGACATTTCGAGAAATGCCCCCATGCATAGTACCCTGGGACTTAGTTGACCTCTGAGGGCAAAGGAACAAAGTTATCCCTAAGACCCTCTGCCAAATTGGTATGGGCATTAAATCTGGTCCTTAAGCATCCAGAAAGGCTAAGTTACACCAGCCTGACACTTTTATTTTTCTGGTTATACTTTCCTTTTGGATGTTTAAGACCACACAGTTAGCCCAGATTAACCAAGGTTTTTGGTTTCTCTAGGTCAGTTGAGGGTCTGGTTCTCAGGGGTCACTCAGGTTTGGTGGGGGCTGGATGCATTTGGCTTTTCATTTACCAGTTCCATCCACTCAAGAACAAAGTCTGGTCTTGTTAGACCAGGCTTCCCTTTTTGAAGCATGAGCAGACTTTCCTCTTTATAGACTGGACACTGGCTGAAGTCCCATTAGTGGATCTCCAAGACCTCCCTGCAGAGGAAGACTGGTGACTCATATTTGCAGGACATTTCAAGAGATGCCCCCATGCATAGTCCCCTGGTACTTAGTTGACCTCTGAGGGCAAGGAACAAAGTTATCCCTAAGACCCTCTGCCAAATTGGTATGGGCATTAAGTATGGTTGTTAAGCATCCAGAAAGGCTAAGTTACACCAGCCTCACACTTATTTTTCTGGTTATACTTTCCTTTTGGATGTTTAAGGCCACACAGTTAGGCCAGATTAACCAAGGTTTTTGGTTTCTCTAGGTCTGTTGAGGATCTGGTTCTTAGGGGTCACTCAGGTTTGGGGGCATCCTGGATGCATTTGGCTTTTCATTTACCAGTTCCATCCACTCAAGGACAAAGTCTGGTCTTGTTAGACCAGGGTTCCCTTTTTGAACCATGAGCAGACTTTCCTCTTTACAAGTATGTTGGTCATTAAGCATCCAGAAAGGCTAAGTTATACCAGCCTGATACATTTAACTACTATATAATATTTTAGAAAAAGCCTGGACAAAAGCTCAAGTAGTCGTGTATAAGAAATATTGAGAAGCACTCTCATAAAATAAATACTGTGGTTCGACACAATGCCATGACAAACTAGTTTTTCTCATTATTTTGATTTTATATTACTCTAAAATATGCATACATAACCTTCACCCATATACCTAAAATTCCTAGGTCTGAAAATAAATGGTAGTTTAATTCTAGAACCTGTTAAGGGATTCATAATATAAGAGAACAGTTGTTTTCAGATCATGAGGAATTTAACATTAATGTTGCTCAGTTTGCCTTAAAACTAGGTACTCATTGCTACCATCCACAGGTGAGAGATACCATTCGTCATTTGTTTTCTTCACTTAACATAATATGTTCTAGCTCCATCCATTACCTGCAAAGCTCATGATGTCATCTTTCTTTACTGCTGCATAGAACTCCATTGTGTAGATGTACTGCATTTTCTCTATCCACTCATCAGTTGAAGGGCACTTGGGTTGGTTCCAGCTCTTCACTATTGTGAAGAGAGCTGCAATAAATATGACTGTGCATGTATCTCTGCGGTAGGATGAGTCTTCTGGGTATATACCTAGGAGTGGTATGACTGGGTCAGGTGGCAAGGTCATTTTGAATCTTTTAAGGATTCTCCACACTGCTTTCCATAGTGGCTGTACAAGTTTACATTCCCACCAGCAGTGGATGAGTTTCCCCGTTGTCCACAACCTCTCCAGCATTTGGTATCATTTGTTTTCTTGATCCTAGCCAGTCTTATTGCAGTGAGATGATATCTTATAGTTGTTTTAATTTGCATAGGTCTTTGAAGTATTCCCATATAATTTTCTGGATATTTCCCCTTTCATCACAAATTCTATTGATTTGGCATTGCTCTTTCTTTTGGTTAACTGGGATAAAGGTCAGTCTATCTGGTTTATTCTTTCAAAGAACCAACTTTTGGATTCATTGATATTTTTTTGGTATTGTTTTATTTGTTTCTATTTCATAGATTTCTACTTTGATTTTTTCTATTTCTTCCCATCTGTTGCATTTAGGGTTCATTTGTTGCTGTCTCTCATGTATTTTTAGAGTGGAAAAATGACTCGAATATTATTTTGAGACAGGGTATCTCTAGCTGGCCTAGAACTCACTATGTAGAATGGCCTGACCTTGATCTCACATAGATGCATTTGCTTCTGTTTCCCATGTTCTGGGATTAAAGGCATGGACCATCAAGCCCAGCTTCAGAAATTGATTTCTTAATTCATTATTGTTATTATTATTTGGAGAGAGAATCTCATTTCATCCAGGCTACTATCAAACTCAATATCTAGTCAAGGATGACATTAAACTCCAGATCCTTCTGCCTTCACTTCCTGGATGCTGGGATCACATCTGTGTGCAAACACTCCTGAAAGTAACTGGTATTTCACTATTCACTGAATCAATAAGGAATCTGAAATAGGCACATACCTTTAATCTCAACACTCAGGAGGCAGGGGCAGACAGATTGATTTTTGAGTTTGAGGCCAGTTTGGTCTACTTAGTGAGTTTCAGGGAAGCCAGAGCTCCATAGTAAGACCTTGTCTCCAAAGGGAAAACCAGGAAAAAGAAAAAAAGAAATCTGAAAGAAAAGAAACTAAACCAAATGGTTTTCTCAGGTCACTGGTGACTCAGTAGCAGAGCTGGACACAGGATCACATGGTCCAACTCCACTCACTGCTACAGAGCTGGGGACTGAACACAGCAATTCAGGCAAGCTATACAAACACTTAACTGAGCTACATTCCAGCCTCCTAGCTGTGTGTGTCTGGTACCCAAGGAGGGCAGAAGAAGGTGCCAGGAGCAGGAGTGGCAGACAGCTGTGAGCCACTGTGTGGATGCTGGGAACCAGATCCCTGTCCTCTTACAAGTGTAGTCACTGCTCTTAACCCCAAGCCATCTCCCCAGTCTTATTTTCTGAGCAGGATCTCATTATATAGCCCAAGCTGGCTGTGAACTACTTTTCTTCTCTCTGGTCCTAAATGCTGGTATTACAGGCACATGCCACCACATCCAGCTTGACCAGTTCTTACACAATCTTGAGAGACTGGATATGCAAATGACCAATGGTCTGGTGATATAAAGAATGTTGCACAACCTTTAGCATCCATCCCAGGAAATCAAACCTCTTCTCTACAGCAAGCAGCCTGAAGCCAGCCTGCTGGAAGCCACATTCACAGAAGGCAGATTCCTATCTCTAGTGTCAATCTAGGACAATGAACTAAACTTCTGTAAGCATCAGCTCCCAGTGGCTAGGACTTGACTGACAACCAACAGCTTTCCTACAGTTTGTCCCTGGCTAGCTAGATCAAGCCAAATATGGATTCCTAACAAGTAACACAGGCTGGCCACTTCTCATGAGCCACCAACATCTTGATCAGGCTCTATATGGAGCCTTCCTTTTCTTCTACTCCAGAGCTTTCCCAAATCCTCTACCTGGCTTTACATCTTTGCCAAAGAACAAATGATGAGCTCAGATGTTCCCTCTCTCTGTTTCCTGGCCACATGTTGTGAGCTGCTCTGTTTCCCGACCCCTTCCATGCCATTATGGACTGAAATCTCTTTTGCTGTGAGGCAAAATAAGTCCTCCCTCCCTTAACAGAAGAGAAGGGGTCTAGAGAGATGGCTCAGTGGTTTAGAGCACAGGCTTCTCTTGAAGAGGAATGGCTGCAGTTCCCAGCACCCACCCTTAATGCCAATTCCAGGGGATCTGACACCTTCTTTTGGCCTCTTCAGGCACACACATGCTGTACTTACATACAAGTAGGGAAATCATTCATATCCATAACATAAAAATAAATAAAATCTTCAAACAAAGAGGGCTGAAGTTAGGGCTCAGTGGTAGAGAATGTGTGAAGCCTTGGGTTCAATCCCCAGTACAACATCCCTCACTCTCCCCTCCCCCCAAAAAAACCAGCCAAATGAGGGGGGATTTGGGGATGGTGTACTGGGACTTTTTATCCTAATACTCAGGAGGCAGAGCCAGAATGATGCCTGTGAGTTCAAGGCCAGCCTGGTCTACATAGTGAGTTCCCAGGCAGCTGGGGTCCTAGAGAGATACTGTCTCAAAAAAACAAAACAAAAAATAAAGCAAACAAACAAACAACAACAACAAAAAAAAACAAGCAACTGTTAACTTTATTGGTAAAGCAAGACACTAATAATTGGTGATAATCAGAATCAAGAGCCATTGCTCACTCATTGGTTGATGTTCATTTATTTCCACAGTGAACTCAGGCATGCCTGTGATGCAGATCACTGCCTGATGCACTGAAGTCAACACAGTGGTGCTTGTCTGTGGAAAAAGACAAACTTACTGTAGGTCAGCTTAGAAGGAGGCAGGAAGCCACAAGTCTGTCTCCTGGATCCAGGGACAGTGATCTAAGTTAAACATTCAGGGGAGCAATACAGGGGGGATCTCTATACCAGACTTAAAACTATACTACAGGGCTATCATCACAAAACCAGCTTGGTACTGGCCCAAAAAACAGACCTGTTGACCAATGGAAAAAAACTGAAGATCCAAGCTTGAGCATGTACAATTTCAGCCACCTCTTGTTTGACAGAGGGGCCAAGAGGACACAGTGGAGGAAGGACAGCATCTTCAGCAGGTGGTGTTGGCAAAACTGGATCATCACTTGTAGAAGAATAAAGTTAAAACTCCACCTCTTGCCCTGTACAAAAGTCAACTCCAGATGGACCAAAGACCTCAACGTGAAACCCAAGACTCTGAAGGTGATAAAAGAAAAAGTTGGCAGCAGCCTGCAAGACACAGGTGTAGGAAAGGACTTCCTAAATCAGACAGCAGCTGCACAGGAAATAAGATCGACAATTGAGAAATGGGACCTCATTGAACTCAAAAGCTCTGTACATCAAAGGAAACAATCAGGAAACTGAAGAGAAAGCCCACTGAATGGGAGGCAACCTTCACCATAAACTACTCAAAAAACAGAGAAGAAAGATAACAAATGAATCACTCAAAAGATGGTGAAAAGAGGCTGAACAGAGACTTCACAAGTGAGGAATTAGAGATGGCTGAGAAACATCTTAAAAAAATGTTCAGCTGGGCGTGGTGGCACATGCCTTTAATCCTAGCACTTGGGAGGCAGAGGCAGGCAGATCTCTGTGAGTTCAAGGCCAGTCTGGTCTACACAGAGACCTCCAGGTCAGCTGGGACTAAAGGGGGACCCTGCCTCAAAAAAAAAAAGTTCAACGTTGCTAATAATTAAGGAAGTGCAAATTAAAAGCACTTTGGGATGTCAAATCACTCTGATAAGACTGGCTAGGATCAAGAAAACAGATGATACCAAGTGCTGGAGAAGCGGAAGTGCTCATGCTCTGCTGGTGGGAATGTAGACTTGTACAGCCACTATGGAAAGCAGTGTGGAGAACCCTTGGAAGACTCAAAATGAGCTTGCCACCTGACCCAGTCATACCACTCCTGGGTATATACCCAATGGGCCTCATCTTACTTCAGAGATGCATGTGCAGCCATGTTTATTGCAGTTCTGTTCACAATAGCAAAAAGCTGGAACCAATCCAAGTGCCCCTCAACTGATGAGTGGATAGAGGGAATGTGGTGCATCTACACAATGGAGTTCTATGCAGCAGTAAAGAAAGATGACATCATGTACTTTGCAGGTAAATGGATGGAACTGGAAGATATTATGTTAAGTGAAGTAACACAATCCCAGAAAACAAATGACGAATGTGGATGCTAGCACCAATTACCTAGTTGTAAGTATTTCTTGTGCAGGGCTCCTTGAGCTTTTGTCCAAGTAGCTGGGAGTGATGCAACTTGGAAACAACAAAAACAACAACAACAACAACAAAAGACTGCATCAAAGAACTGACTGAAATGGTGAAACTGGAGGGGTGGGGGGTAAGGAGGGGGACACGGGTCTAGATTTGATTTGTAACACAATCTTGTAATGTATCTATTTGAAAAATTAAATAAAATTTAAGCAGCCAGGGTGCAAGGATACAGAGCCGACTGGGCATAATGGGTATGTTGGTGTAATAATCCACCCCAAGTGCATTCTTCCTGGATCAGGTGAATGTGAAGATGTTTTTTTGGGAATTTTCTGCCACTGTTGCTCTGCATTTGTTGAAAACAGACCTTGCTTCCACTGCAGGTCCTCGAGGACCTTTTGTGCTTCCTTGGGGTCTCCTTGTTCACAGGAGATTTTTGGTTTCTCCCAAAGCTTAAGTTCATTTTGGGTCACATCCTAGGGCTCAATAACTTTTTGAAATAGGGAATTTTCCCTGTTATGATTCAGCTTTAGTGATTCAAATGTGTGTGTTTCTGTGTGTACGTGCATATAAGCATACCCGTACAAGAAAGTTCAGAGATTGATACTGAGTTTAAAAATTAAAGTTGGGAGGGCTGGACAATGACAATACAACACAACAAAACCTATGGGATACCTTAAAAGCAGTCCTAAGAGGGAAGATTATAGCCCTGGGTGCCTACATTAGAAAAACAGAAAGAGCACAAGTGAATGATCTAACACTACAGCTAAAAGCACTTGAGAGGCAACAACAGATGAACCCTAAACGCAACAGACAGGAAGAAATAACAAAAATCAGAGCAGAAATCAATGAAATAGAAACAAAGAAAACAATACAAAAAATCAATGAAGCCAAAAGTTGGTTCTTTGAAAGAATAAACAAGATAGACAGACCTCTAGCCCAGTTAACAAAAAGAAAGAAGGAACAACTCCAAATCAATACAATCTGTGATGAAAAGGGAAATATCACAACGGACAAGGAAAAGATCAAGAAAATTATATGGGAATATTACAAGAACCTATATTCTACCAAGTTTGAAAATCTAGAAGAAATGGATGAATATCTGAAATCTTGGGAATCACCAAAGCTTGGCCAAGAGGAGACCAGCAGCTTAAACAGACCCATAACATATGAAGAAATAGAGGATGTAGTAAGAAGCCTCCCAACTAAAAAAAGCCCAGGCCCAGACGGTTTCACAGCAGAATTCTATAAAACATTTCAAAAAGACCTACAACCATTATTTCTGAAACTGTTTAGAAGTATACAATCAGAGGGAATTCTCCCAAATTCCTTCTATGAAGCCAACATCACTCTATTACCAAAACCAGGCAAAGATCCAACTAAAAAGGAGAATTATAGACCCATCTCCCTCATGAACACAGATGCCAAAATTCTAAACAGAATACTGGCAAATCGCATACAGACCCACATCAAGAAGATCATCCATCATGACCAAGTTGGATTCATACCAGAGATGCAGGGATGGTTCAACATACGAAAATCAATAAACATCATCAAACACATAAACGGAATCAAAGACAAAAACCACACCATCATCTCAATTGATGCTGAAAAAGCCTTTGACAAAATCCAGCATCCCTTCATGCTTAAAGTCCTAGAAGGAATTGGATTGGAGGGATCATTCCTCAATGTAATCAAAGCCATATACAGGAAACCCACAGCCAATATCATCCTAAATGGGGAAATGACGGAAACATTCCCTTTAAAGGTAGGAACTCGGCAAGGCTGCCCCCTATCACCACTCCTCTTCAATATAGTGCTTGAAACACTTGCTAGAGCAATAAGGCAAGAAAAGGATATTAAAGGAGTACTAATTGGAAAAGAGGAAGTCAAACTATCCCTATTTGCTGATGATATGATTGTTTACTTAAGAGATGCAAAAAACTCCACCAGAAAACTCCTAGAAACGATTAACAGCTTCAGCAAAGTGGCAGGATACAAAATTAACCTTAGAAAATCAATGGCCTTTCTTTACACCAAGAACAAGCAACTGGAGAAAGAATTCAAAGAGACCTTCCCACTCACAATAGCCTCAAAAACAATAAGATACCTAGGAACAAACCTAACCAAAGACACCAAAGACCTCTACAACAAAAATTTTAAACCCTTAAAGAAAGAAATTGAAGAAGACCTCAGAAGATGGAAAAACCTCCCATGCTCATGGATTGGGAAAATTAACATTGTAAAAATGTCCATTTTACCAAAACTCTTGTATAGATTTAATGCAATCCCAATCAAAATCCCCAAGAGTTTCTTCACAGGCTTGGAAACAAAAGTTCTTAAATTCATTTGGAGAAACAAAAGACCCCGAATAGCCAAATCAATCCTGAGTGAAAAGAGCTACACAGGAGGGATCTCTATACCAGATTTTAAACTATACTACAGGGCTATAGTCATAAAAACAGCCTGGTACTGGCACAAAAACAGACCTGTTGACCAATGGAACAAAACCGAAGATCCAAATCTGAGCACATACAATTTCAGCCATCTCATATTTGACAAGGGGGCCAAGAAACCACAATGGAGAAAAGACAGCATCTTCAGCAAGTGGTGTTGGCAAAACTGGATCACCACTTGTAGAAGAATGAAATTAAACCCCTACCTCTCACCCTGTACAAAAGTCAACTCCAGATGGATTAAAGACCTCAACGTGAAACCCCAAACTCTGAAGGTGATAGAAGAAAAAGTTGGCAGCAGACTACAAGACATAGGCGTAGGAAAAGACTTCCTAAATCAGACAGCAGCTGCACAAGAATTAAGGTCGACAATTGACAAATGGGACCTCATCAAACTCAAAAGCTTCTGTACATCAAAAGAAACAATCAAGGAAGTGAAGAGAAATCCCACAGAGTGGGAGGAAACCTTCACTGCAGATACATCTGACAAAGCATTGATTTCCAGAATATATAAACTACTCAAAAAACAAAGAAAAAAGAAAACAAACGACCCGCTCAATAGATGGAGCAAAGAACTGAACAGAGACTTCACAAGCGAGGAATTAGAGATGTCTGAGAAACACCTCAAGAACTGTTCAACATCACTAATCATTAAGGAAATGCAAATGAAAACCACTTTAAGATATCATCTTACTCCAATAAGACTGGCTAGGATCAAGAAAACAAATGATACCAAGTGCTGGAGAGGTTGTGGGGAAAGGGGAACACTCATCCACTGCTGGTGGGAATGTAAACTCGTACAGCCACTATGGAAAGCAGTGTGGAGAACCCTTGGAAGACTTGGAATGAACTTGCCACCCGACCCAGCCATACCACTCCTGGGCATGTACCCTCAAGACTTACGCCACCACAGAGATACATGCACGGCCATGTTTATTGCAGCTCTCTTCACAATAGCAAGGAGCTGGAACCAACCTAAATGCCCCTCAACTGACGAGTGGATAGAGAAAATGTGGTACATCTACACAATGGAGTTCTATGCAGCAGTAAAGAAAGATGACATCATGAGCTTTGCAGGAAAATGGCTGGAGCTAGAGGACATCATGCTGAGTGAAGTAACACAGACCCAGAAAAATGAACGATGAATGGTATCCCTCATCTGTGGATGTTATTGCCAATTACCTAGTTTTATGTATTTCTTGTGTATGGCCCCCTGAGCTTTTGTCCAAAGCAGTTGGGAGCGATGCATATTGGAAACAACAACAACAGAAAGGGCTGTATTGAAGAACTGACTGAAACGATGAAATTCTGCTCAAAACAGTCAACTTCCTCATGGAGAATATTGAGAAAGACAGAAAGAGATGAAATGCATGTTTGGCAGAATGCATGAACTCTGGTGGGGTGGGGGAATGGGGGGGCAGGGGTCTAGAATTGTTAAAAAATAAAAATAAATTTATAAAAAAAAAGGAAATGAAAGATTATAGCATTTGTGTCCCTGGATAGGACTTCTACATTAAAACTCCCCTGCTCAGACTCCAGGTAGATCAAGGCAGAAGAGGGAGCAGAAAGATTGTATAAGCCTCAGGGATGGAGCTTGACCATAAGGAATCAGAGTATTATAGGATGGGGGGAATTTGGTCATAAGAATTTACAGCAGTGATGACAGCATGCACAAAACCCATGCCTGCTGAAGCAGATCAAACCCAGAACAGAACTGGGGACATGAACAGGAGGCCCAAACATTTGCTGAAGGACAATCAGCAGCTGATCACTGCTAGGTGAGGGGTAGCTGATCTTCTTCAAGGGAGTGATGCTAGACATGATGAATAGGCTCTAACAGTCATCTGGATAGACAAACAACTTGAAAATCCTTAACATATAAGTTTGGTGCAGACAGGGGAGTTCTAAATATGATTAAGATGAATTGCATGAAATTCAGAAAAAAATCAATTAACAATATCCATTGAAAAAAAGAAATCAAATCTCATGGCTTAGAAGAATTATACAGAGAGGTTTGTGCCTGAACAAGATCCATTCTGCTAACCATGCCTGTGTAACCATGCCTCTGTGAGTTCAAGACCAGCTTTGTCTACATAGTGAGTTCCAGGACAGCTGGGGTTTCAGGGAGACCCTGTCTCAAAAGACAAAAAAATGGATGTGTCCTATCTTATATTAAGAGTAGTTTTCAATTGCCATTTTCCACACATAGAACTATTTTCTACCTGAGATAGATTACATATTTTCTAAAACTTAGTAAGACTTTTATTTTTTATTTATTTATTTTTATGTGTATGAATGTACTGTCTGCATGCAGGTCTGCGCACCCGTGTCGTGCGATGCCGCGGAGGTCAGAAGACGGTCTCGGATTCCCCTGGAACTGGAGTTCTCCTGGAACCGGAGTCACAGACGGTTCTCAGCCGCCATGTGGGTGCTGGGGATCGAACCCGGGTCCTCTGCAAGAGCGTCGGCGCTCTTAACCGCTAGGCCATCCCTCCAGCCCATCTAAAAGTTAGTAAGACTTTTAAATCAAGGATAAAAAGAAAGACCTATGATGAATACAAAAAATAAGTTAGGAGCCTAATTCTCTACTTCCAGATTCATTAGACACAATTTTCACACTTTGGGGTTTAAATGGGATTCCTCTGAGTTGGGGTGGCTCAGAAGAAGACCACAGGCTCAAGCCACACAAAGCTCTGGGTCCAAAACAGCACAATATGACAAAGAAATTTGAGACAGGATTTCCCTGTAGCCTCCGAATGGCCTGGGACATGTTATGTAGACCAGCTTTGATCTCACAGACATCCACCTGAATCTGTCCCTGGCTTATTGTATTAAAGATATGCACCACGATGCCTGGCTCCAAAACAAAAATATTAAGGAAGTTTTAAAACTATATTTATTGGTGATGGATGCTTCTGCTTTAAGTAGACAGTTTCATACATGCTTTCATTGTTAACTTGGACTTGAGGGTGAATATATAAAAAACAAGAGTAGTTTTCTGTGTTCTTCCTGCTTGTTATCCAGATATCTTGAGAGAGCTGTCTTTCTAGTAGGAATTTTATCTGCTACAATGTGGGTGACATTACAGAACTACAAACAAGCACAATACTGACCAGTTCCCACATTCACTGTTAGCTCCTCACTGTGAACATGCCATGTGTCCATTTTGTATTTAGTATACTGGAGGACAGAGTCTCCAAGGTGACCAAGGTGGCCTCAAACAGCTACAGTCAGCCAGTCCTCCTGTCTCAGCATTCCTAGTGCTGAAGAGCTCCCATGCATCATCCCAGAGTTTAACGAAATATGTGTCCAACCACCTACCCTGGCACCCATAATACTTCACTGTGCTTTCTTGCCTGTACTTTTTACCAACAGCTTCATGTACTGGCTTCACAAATGTTCAAAATCAAAACAGGCAAGTTAGTATACTCATTAATACCAGCAGATAGAGAGGCTGAGGCAAGAGGATTATAACTTGGAGCCCACTCTGGAAAATTACCCAATTCTAAAGCTCAAATACTACATATATTTAAAAAAAAATTGGGAGGGGGAGGGAAACACACTATATTTCAGGACAGTCACCCCCTGGCTCCCAACAGAAGCTGCTGTCCATGGTCCTTAAACAGAGCTACTAAGAATGCCTTGCCCCTGGAAGTAGGGTCTGAATGCTGTGGGGTTGTGAATCGAGGGGCGACATCTCATCAGTAACTAGCTTCTTGATTCCTTTGCAGTGATGGAAACTCACACGGTAGGAGGAGACTTGCCTGGGAAGACAATCACCAAGCCACACACTTGGTGGACAACAGAGCTCAGAACTTCTCAAGCCCTGTCCCCACTTCTCTGAGCTAAATGCACAATAGATTGGGAACATGTCAGTAAAATGCTCAGTGTTTACAGAAACCCAGAGCTCTGGCCTTGCCTCCAGCTCCCATCCTGGAAAAGGAAGAGAATAAGAATTTGGATGAGATTAAAGCTGAACTTTCAAATCCTCTGGTTTCATGTGAGAGCTCAACAGAATACCAACACCATTCATGGGTCCCTTTAGCTACCCATTCTGGGTCGGGAGGACCAAGGGACACTTGAAAATGGGGTGGAGTCCAGCATTGACTTTGCAGGCATCACTACAGTTGTGGCTGACATTCATCTTCCTGAGCTGTTCAGCTTCCTCACAGACCTGGACCAATTCCAAGATCCCATGAAAAGCAAAGTCTGCACCACCATCCAAGGGAATCAGGCACAGGAAGGGTCAACTCCCTCAAAGAGTCCCAGAGAGAACAAGAATACAGCCTCTGAGATGCTTGATGGAGCTCCCCATGCCAAAGTCCCATAGGCAAGACCCAGCATGCTTTGCAGAAGGAGAAGGGGCTGAAGACAGTTGCTAGGGGCCAGAGAGAGACCAGCTGAGAACAAACCCAAGCTAGCTCAGATAGACACAAGCTCAGTCATGTTAACCCAACAGCAACAGCAAAGCTAAGGGTCATGGGCATAGAAATGACCAAAATGTCTAGAGAATACAACACAAAGCAAAAGCAAAGTGTGTAAGCAGGCAAGAACCAAAGCGAAGGCAGAAGAGAAGCCAGCCAAGTCCAAGATGAAGAGGAAGAAGAATCCCCTTAGCTCAGCAAAGAGAGTTTGAAAACGCCTCTCGACCACCTGTGGCATGGCATGCTGGAGTACGGTGCAGTCTTTCATGCACTGGGGAAGCAGCCTGAGAAGAAAACCGCCTCTCATGGTGTGGAGATGCTGGTAAGCAGCACAGAGCTGAGAGCATGTCCTACTACACATGCCAGCTTAGGTATCCCACACAGGGGAAAGGTCCTGAGAAAATCCAGGGCATATCCCAGAATACGAGGAGCACTGCTGAAAAGGACCATCCATCTCCTCCCGGGACCAGCTGCCCTCCCAGGGAAGGTCAAGTTGGTTGCTTCTGCCTTTCCTTGTCCTGGACAAGCCTTAAGTGCAAATATGTGTCATTCGCATGCTTTACCTGGCATCATGCAAGCCTGTTGCAGCCTGCCCTGCCCAGCCTCCTCCCTCCCAACACAGCTCAGCCTCCCAGGGTCAATCCATCTCAACTGCGTCTGTCCAGCACATCTCTGATGGGTCCTGCCAATCCAGCTCTGACAATTTCCACTAGTAACACCAGACCTGGTGTGATGAACCCCACCCAGTCCAGCACTGTCCCTCAGTCTAGTGCTTTCAGGCCTGAACCCCACAAAGTATCATCTTACATGTCCCTCCAGAAGGAGCCTATTTCTGCTGCTCTAAGAAGCCTGGAAACCGATAAAGCCTCAATCTCAGTATCTCCTGCAAGACATTCTCTGACAACCTATTCCCATGGAGAAAGTGGACATCCCTGGGCCAGGCCATATGCACCCCATCACAAAAGCACAGAGGATGAGCAGGAAGCCATGAAGAGGCAGGCTCAACAGAGCGTGAGGTTGCAAGTACACTGCTTTTTGAAACTGCAGTTTTTCCTTCAGACGGAAAAGGATATGGACATTTCTATTATGGCTATGCAATGGGAAGAATACCAAGACTGTGAAAACAAAGTGATCTGCACTCTGATATGCATGAGATAGAGCATACATATGTAGCTCTGATACATCAGAAATAATTAAATATGAAATGTTTCTGTGTTAATAAACGTGTATCTGTAAACATGTGTAGATATTCCCATAATAAATATCTCGAAGTTAATTAAATTAACTGAATATAATTCAGTTCTTCATTGAGTAATATAGATTTTATTTTACTTATAACTTTGATATTTTTTATTTTTTTTTAGGTATATGAATGTACTGTTTGATGTTAGGTTTGTGCACCATGTCGTGCAATGCCGCGAGAGGTAGAATGAGGCTGTTCGGTATTCCCCTGGAACCTGGAGTTCTCCTGGAACTGTGGATTATAGGTTGTCTTCTAGCCACCAGTGCGGGTGGGTGCTGGGGATTGAACCCGGGTCCTCAGCAAGAGCGGTTAGGCCTCTTAACCACTCGGCCATCTCTCGCCTGATATTATTAAAGTTTCAACAGAAATCATATATATATATTATATATATATAATCTCTATATCATATATATTCAGGAAATAGATAAATACATAATATTCGGTGTATACGAAGAAACAAACAATATAGTAGACAAATCAATGGAAAAATGATCTTAAATTCTTACATCATTTTGAAGACTTAACAAAATTGAATATAAAAGTGTAATATATTTTGGTGTGTGTTGATTTGTTTTTCCTCATAACTATGATATTTAAGTTTAAGGAAATGTCAAATATACAGGAAAAACTCAGGAAATATTTCTGTTTTTAAATATTATCAAAGTAATAAAATAGTGGTGTATTAAAAATTCGTCTCTTGACGAATAGGCACCAGTGTCTCGATTGAATTGTGAAAGAGTGTGAATTAGATCATACTGAACATGACCAGAGTCTTCTCCTCCCTTCTTCTAACTCTCCCACTTGGGACTTCTGCCCTAGCCTCAAACTCAGTCATTATTCTGTTGCACAGCTTTGATTGTAATTAAATAAAACATATACATATATGATTTCCTGTATGCAAGTAACTATAGAAATGACAGGAGGGAAACATAGGATATTTTATATTCTGAGATGGGCTTAATTTGATAAATAGGATTATGTGTAAGTGCATGCATTTTCTGGCAAACTATATAGCTTCTTGATGGTTAGTAATATTTGTATTTTATAGACAGATCCTATTTTCAATATCCATTCTTCTGGTCTGGCACAATTTACACTCCTTACCTATTGTGTAAATTGCTTAGAAACAACAATGATGTGTAAGTTATTTCTGTCATTTGTTGTCTGGAGTGGATAGCTGGTCAGGATGGTCAATCTTGTTTGTTTTTGTGGTGGCCCTCCATCCTGATATCTGTAGAGGCTGGAATTGTTTACAATCTGATCATTACTGTACAAAGGTTTCTTTGTAGTGTATCTCTTGCTAGGATTTTTCTTTTTTTTACATTTTATTTATTTCTGTATGTGTCTGAAGGTACTGTCTGACATGATAACTTTGTGCCACACCATGTCACAAATTGCCGAGAGGGAGGAGTCAGAAGAATGTGTTTGATTACACCTGGAATGGAGTTTCAGAACGTTTATAGGAACACATGTGGGTTGATGGGGATCGAACCTGGGTCATCTTAAGAGCGGTCGGCACTCTTACCGATCGGCCATCTTCTCCAGCCCAGGATTTTTTTTTTTTTTCTTAAAGCTGACATTTGGACTGAACTGATGGAATTCATGAAGTTTTAATTGAAATACTATAATTCCTCTGAGTTTGGAAATATCTATGTTTTTTGCACACATATTCCATGTCTGAGAACTGTCCTTTAATTTATCCACTTATAGACTTGGCTGCTCTATTTCTTATAGCTTAGATGTTTTACTTCATATGATCTATATATTAATCCTTTGTCATATGTAAAATAATAGCCAGATTCTCCCTCACCGTGTCGGTTGTGGCTTTCTTTTTTTTTTTTACAGTAATATTTCCTTGCTTTGCAAAGCTTTTGCTTCAATGAGGACCATTTCTTGCCTGGTTTCTTTTTATTATTTTATTTAATTTATGTTTACTTTTATTATTTTATTTTTAGAATTGCACCTCCATGTATGTAAGTGTACTTGGTATTGTATAATGCCTGCAGATGAAGAGGAGGGTATTAGATACACTGGAACTGGAGTTATGGATGGTTGTCAGCCATCATGTGGGTCCTGGGAAGCAGTCTCTGGTCCTCTGAAAGTGCACCCAATACTCTTAATAACTGTGCCAGGATTTCTTGTATGACTGAAGTCCTATTTAACAACTGCCTTTCACTATACCTTGCACTTGTTTTGATTACTTTTTCTCTAAAAGTTTCAGAATCTCAGATATTTTATTGAGGCCTTTGCCCCCATTTACTTTTGTACTAGGCGAGAGACAGGAATTTAGTTTATTTCTTATATACATGAACATGTAATTTCCCCAACACCAATTTTTGATTTTTGAGAGGCTGATTTTATTCAAGGTACATCTTTAAAGTTATGAAAAATAATGTAGCCATGGCTGGCTGTGTCTATAACTTGGAACCTGAATTCAGTTCCTTTGATAGACATGTCTGTGCTGTGTGAGATCTGTGCTGTGACTGCCACTGTGGCTCTCAGCACAGCTCGATATATTGATATTGAGTATCCTGATACAGCAGTGTATTACTGGTCATGACAACATACACACTCTGTTGTATTTTGTGCTTCCATATGAATGTTAAGGTATATTTTCTACATTGGGAATAATGGCATTGGAAATGGATTGGGTATTGGAATCCACCTGCAGATTTTGATATTGTCACAATTTTCACAGTATGACTTCTTCCAACAGTAAGCATGCATGGTCTTTGAACTTTCTGTTGTCTGCTGTAGAGCTTTCATAGTGGTCATGAATTCTTGGTATGGACATCTGGTCTCACCTTTCTTGACTGATTGAACCTTTTCTTGCTATTACCTCACCTTGTCAGGCTGTGGACTAGCTGAATGGGTGTTTGATCTTGGGATAAGTTTGTGTTGACATGTGAATGAGCTATCAGATGTGTTCTCTGCACTGCTAGGAATATGTGCCCTTCTTCACATAGGAACAAACCTTCTATAGAGTTAGGGAATTCTTACTGACAAAATTCAGAAATGGTAGAGGGCTCACAGGGTTCTATAAGTCTTTGTGAGTGAGGGTCTGGGGTCACAGTGTGATCCAGAGGAGAGATATTACACCAAACTAAGACAGAAGTGGGTAGAATATGGGTTGAAGGATTACACCTGGAGTGGATTTTCAGGACCCTTTGTAGTCCCTAGGCAGTTTGTAGGTGAAGTGTTGGTAGCTGGAGAGGGATAGGCAAGCACCAGGAATTTCCATCTGGAAAAGGAAGGGTCCTGGGATTGAGAGTCAAACTTGTGGTCCTGTCAGTGGTATAGATGGAGGGGTATTTATCTGCTGTGTGCTTTAAAGAATTGCTTCCTGGGGTACAAGAGAAAAAAAAACCCAAATTCAGAAAGGCAAGAGATTAGTACTGAGTTCATACAGGAAAGGTAAGAGAGGAAAAAGAAAATATGAAAGATGAATAGTAGAGACAAGAGGTATAATGAGGAAGACAGGAATAAAAGTAAAGTCAAAGGAGAGAGGAATGCACAGATGAGACTGCAGAAACCAGGAAGCCCTGTGTTCTTTGGGAAGGCCTCTGAAAGGAAAATGAAAAGGGAAAGAATATAGGAAAATGAGAGTCAGACGAAGAGAGACAGAGACAGAAAGAACGAGTTTTTCAGAAGAGACCAGCAGAAACATCTATTCCCCCCAGATAGGATGCCGGACAGCCAAGCAAAATAAGCACAATGAAGGCTAGCTTGTGGAGCAATGAGCTTATTGGGCTTGTTTACAGAGTGGGGGTGACGGCTTACTTACCAGAATATGAACGACCCCAGTCTCTTCCTCTCTGCAAAAACCCAGCATAGGGAAATTGGCCTTATGGGAGACCTGTCATACAGTCCTATCCATTAACTCTCATCTTTCTATAGTCACTAGAATCCAGAAAAATCACTGGCCACAGCGGGGGTCAAGGGTAACAGGGGAAATGGCTGGAACCTCAGTCAGGGTTCTTTGACTTTCTCCTTTCTTCTGTTAGGGACTGTTAACAGTTCACTTACACAGACCTAGTTATGACTGCATTGTTTTGCTCAGTTAGCTCTCATAGCCTCTGGAGAAGGCAATCACTACTACAAAAGCACGATATACTGGCCACTCCATATCTGCAGTAAAAAGTCTATCCTAAAGTACTCATTTCCTCTGACATTCTTTCCACCTCTGCTCTGCAAGGGATGATGCGTGTATGAATCTTTTCTGAACACTGGGCTGTCCTCTCACTCCTGGGGGCCTTAGCACCTTAAAGATTTATGAGTCTCTTGATCAGTAAACACCACCAAATGTAAGTGGTGGTCCTCCAACATGAAGGCAGAAAGCAGCAGCAATAGTAACTGCATATATCTATGAGCTTAAACACAAATGGTCAGCAGGCAACTGGACAGACACATTCCATTAAGCTAAAGAGTAACAGTTGTTTCCCCCCACTCAGCCTGTAACACCCTCAGCCACAGGGATTTTATTCAAGATCACAGTACCACACATCAATTCTTCCTCATAGAGCAGAACTTCCATCCAATAGGAAGGCTGTTGGTTGAACTCATAATAAACATGCTTTCATAGTTCCAGTGGGCATGCCTTTCTTCATGTTTAGATAGCAAAGACACAGAGGACACAGCCTAGCATTATTTCCCAATAGCCTGCATAAAACCCTCTATAACTATGAAAGACTGACAGCAGGGAGGGCTTCCAGTTCCACCCTGCAACTAGATCATCTGGTGTCCTTGACCACAGGGACTTACCATCCAGGTCTGACATGAGACCAGCAACAGTAGCAATAGCTTTAGGGTATGGGAAGTCTCATTGTATTTACTAGCCAATAACTCACAGTGATATACCCCACCTCTGGCACTGGGATTTCACTTAACAATCATGTGGCTTTGTGGAGTGCTTTTGTCCATCTATGTAGGTTCATGGTCAGCTTTGAAATCTTTATTTGAGACAGGGTCTCCTTGTTCAGCATTGAACATCTCAGATGACATGTCAAAGATCCAGCAGATCATTTTCCTACCAGGAGGGCAGCCAGCTCTATTACTACCATCACAACACCCTGGGACCTCTGCTTGCTGGAGAACTCGGGTCTTGCCTGCACTCCTACAGCTCTGTGTCCTGCACAGAGACCAGGGCCTCTTCCCAGCAACCAGAGCTGGTTATGGTACTAAAGGAGATTCAGCCCACAGATGTCCAACTGCCTGTCAGCACCTCTGAAACCTACCATCTCAAGGTTCAAACTATTATCAAAGTGAGAACAGCCAGCCAGTGGGATAGGAGTGGGGCAGTGAGACCTGTGACCTCAGTGGTTGTTTCCATTGTTAGGAATGGAATGCAAGGCATAGAAGCATCGTCACTGTCCTCCTACTGAGCCAAAAGCCAAGCCTAAATATTATAAATTTTTAAATTATTTTCACTGTTTATTACTAATGAGATAAGGGGATGGGAAGATGTCCTTTGTGTAAAACACGTGTCCTTGCCATAGGTTTATATTTGCAAAACTCACACAAAAAGCCAGGCTCCGGGAGGATTTCATTTCCCTCAATTAGTAACAAGTGGGAATCCAAGAAAGGAGTGTAAGTGGGGGCTCTCAGGTCCCCTCTCCACACACATAAGGTGAAGTTCTGGGACCATGAGAGAGTCAGAATCAAAAGGTGACAAGTGAGAGATGAATGAAACATCAGGTTGTCCTATGACTGCACACTCATACACTCACACCCACATACACAAACACACCCCTTCAGAAAGATGCACACACAAACACAAGGAATCCTATGAAAGAGAAATGAAACCAAGTAACAATGACATCACATAGTCATCAGGAACTGCACTCACTACCTGTCTCCTAAACAGAGGCTGTTGGTCCATGGTCCTTAGGCAGGCAATGGGAATACCTTGGCCACAGTCAGCAGGTGTACATTGTGGGGGTTCTGTGAATGGAGGGGAAGGATCTAACCAGGGATTGCCTTCTTCTTGATTCATTTGCAGTGATAAGGACTCATGTGAGACAGAGAATTTAGAGACTTTCCTGTGCCTGCAACTTCCAAGAAAGTTTTTCTGCCACAGAGTCTGGGACATCCTACTTCCTGTCCTTGGGTGTCTGACAGTAACACAACAGCTGATTTTGGGGACACTCCAATAACTGCCCCACTTTATAGGTGTTCTTCATCTTGCTTGTAGATCCCATCCTGGAACAGAGAACAAGAATTTGGATGATTATTAAAGTCCAAGTTTCAAAGCCTCTGGGTGCCTACAAGGTCTCAAAAGGAAACCAAGAACATTTCTGTCCCTGTCAGTAACCCCTGACACCTAGTAGTCTCTGCCCTATGTTGATATTTCAGCCAAAGGCAGAAGGCTCTATATTACAACTCCAGAGTGGGAAAGAACAACTTGAGTGTGGAAGAGGAAGAGACAATTGAAGATGGGGTGAATCTGGCATTGACTTTGCCGATCCTCACCTCCCACCACTGTGAAACTCACTCACTGATTTGGACAATTCCCAGACCCAACTGCAATGAACAGTTTTTCTGCCACAGAGTTTGGGACATCCTACTTCCTGTCCTTGGGTGTCTGACAGTAACACAACAGCTGATTTTGGGACACTCCAATAACTGCCCCACGTTTATAGGTGTTCTTCTCTTGCTTGTAGATCCCATCCTGGAACAGAGAACAAGAATTTGGATGATTATTAAAGTCCAAGTTTAAAGCCTCTGGGTGCCTACAAGGTCTCAAAAGGAAACCAAGACATTTCTGTCCCTGTCAGTAACCCCTGACACCTAGTAGTCTCTGCCCTATGTTGATATTTCAGCCAAAGTCNAGATGAAGACTCGACAGTCATCCAAGTGAATGGGGTACAGAAAGGAGACATAAAAATCCCCATTGATGTCTCTCAGCCATCTTTATTTCCTCACTGGTGAAGTCTCTGTTCAGCTCTTTACTCCATCTTTTGAGTAGGGTCATTTGTTTTCTTACTTCTTTATTTTTTGAGTAGTTTATTATATTCTGATGTTAGTGCTCTGTCAGATGTATCCACTGTGAAGGTTTCCTCCCACTCTGTGGGTTTTCTCTCTATTGATTGTTTCTTTTGCTGTATAGAAACTTTTGAGTTTAATGAGCCCCACTTGTTAATTGTTGACTTATTTCCTGCACAGTTGCTGATTGATTTAGAAAGTCTTTCCTATGCTATTTCTTGTAGGCTGCTGCCAAACATTTTCTTCTTTCACCTTCAGAGTTTTCAGGCCTTCATGTGAGATCTTTGATCATTTAGAGGTTGATTTTTGAGCGGTGAGAGGGAGGTAGGGGTTTATTTTATTCTTCTACCAATGGTGATCCAATTTTGCCCTCACCATTTGCTGAAGATGCTGTCTTTCATCCATTGAGTCTTCTTGCCCTTTGTTGGAATATGAGTGTGGCTGAAATTGGATGTGCCCAGCTTTTGATCCTAAATTTTGTTACATTAATCTACAGGCTTGTTTTTGTTTTTGGCAATACCAGGCTGTTTTTATGACTACTAGCTCATAATATAGTTTTGAAGTCTGTATAGTGATCCCCGCATGTATTGCACTTTTCACTCAGGGTTGCTTTGGCTATTCAGGTCTTTGTTTTTCCATATGAATTTAAGGATTTTTTCCAAGTCTCTGAAAAAACTTGGGGATTGTAATTGGGATTGGATCAAATCTGTATATTAATTTGGGTAGAATAGACATTTTTACTATATTAATTTTCATAATCCATGAGCATGGGAGTAGAGACATTATGCTAGTGAAGTAACATGCCCAAAAAACAAACCACAAGTGGTGTGCCTTATCTGTGGATGCTAGCACCAAACACCTAGTAGTAAGGCAAACGATATATTGTGTGTGTGTTGTGTTGTGTGTGTGTGTAAAAATTATTTTTGTTTACCTGAAAGCAACTGTACCATTAAATGTGACATACCTTAATGGGATCTATAATGAATCTACCACTTTTTTCAGACTTTGTAATTGTGGTATATAGTGGAGAGGGTATATAGTGCCATATGTTAGAGTAATATAAATTAAAAAGAAGATGTCTGTTCCAAAATAGCTACCCTCATTTGGGATACTAACACCAAATCCCCAGTTGAAAGGCAAGATGAAGACACATTTTGTTATATTTTTTTTATCTGAAAGCAACTGTGCTGTTATAATGTGAATAAATCTTAATGGACTTACAATTGACCTACCACTTATTTTCGACTCTGTAATTACTGTATATGGGTGGAAGGTACGTATTCATATTTAGAGTCTATAAAACTAAAGGGGAAATGTGAATGCTTAAACATATTTTGGAATAAACATACAGTTTATTCCAGGTCAGATTTTGATACATATGTGATGGTTATATAGGCATATGTTGGAGCAATACAAAGGGGGAGGGGAACAACAACATAAAGACTGGGTCAAAACATAAGACTGATATCATTAAATTCTGCCCCAAACAAAAGTCTCTGCAGTGAAAAAGGATTGGAAAGATTGAGAGAAAGATGAAGACATGTATGGGCGACAGGAATGGGGTTGGTGGGCAGGGAGAGGGGATGGTCTAATTGGACTGAAGATTTATATGATGAAATACACAAATCATCAATGAAATTATTTTTTAAAAAGTCCCATTGATAAGGCCAGCAAGAGACAAGGATATGGTATTTGGGTTGCTTGATGGAGTTCCTTAGGCCAAAATACAGCTCCAAGGCCCAGAATGACTGGTAGAAAGATAAGGAAGTAAAGGCAATGGTGGAGGCAGTGCCAGGCCTCCTGACAACACTGGCAAGCACTCTGATGGCAAAGCAGTGAAGCCACATCCAGCAGGACCAGCTTTGGTCTTTTTTGGTTGCAAAACTAATAGTCACAGGCAAGAAAAGATCAAAAGGTACAGAGAAAACAACACCAAGAAAACCCAAGAGCATAAACAAGGTAAGGACAAGAGTAAGGCAGAGGGACCCTGGCCAATGTCCAAGAGGAAGAGGAATCCCCTTGAGCTCAGCAGGGTTTCCATCAAAAAGCTTAGGACCCACAAGGGCATGCACATCCTGGACTTGTTGCAGGTCTTTCATGCACTGCAAAAGAAGAATAAGAAAACTGGACCCTTTTCCTCCCATGCTGTGGAAAATTCTGGTAACAACACAGAACTAAGGCCATCCCAGCTATCACATCAGAGCTGGATATCTCATATGAGAGGAAATATTCTGAGAAAACCCAGGGCACAGCCCTGAACCCATAGAGCACTGCTGAAAACGAGGGTCCATCTCCATCCCAGGACCAGCTGCCCCAACTGGGGAAGGTCAAGTTTGTGCCTCTACCTTTCCCTACCCTGGACAAATCTCAAGAACAAACTGTTTCCTAAAGGAAGTCCCTGATTCATGCAGGCCCTCTGCAGCATACCCTGTCCTCATTGCAACCCAGCTTAGACTCCCACTGTCAATCCATCTCATCCAGTTCCTGCCAGCACATCTTTCTCATGTCCCTTCCAAACCAGTTCTGAAAATTTCTATCAATAATACCAAAACTGGTGTGAGAAACCCCACCCCATCCAGCACTGTCCATCTGTAAGCAGCTTCCTGGCCTGCAGTCCACAAAACATCAAAAAGAGCATGCTTCTGACCCTCTGACCAAGGACTGCTCGCCTTGAAAAACTCAAACCTTGTAGCTCCTGGCCCGACTTCACCACCACCCAATTCCATGGAGGAAACGATGATTCCTGGGCCAGCCATATTGCACTCCATCACAAAGCACAGAGACTGAGCAGAAGCCATGAAGAGGCAGGCTCAATGAGAGCACGAGAATGCAGCCACATACACTGCTTTGGGGAAACTGCAGTTTTTTTGTTCAGATGTATTAGTCACTTTTCTGTTGCTGTGATAAAATCACCATGACCAAGGGAACTATAAAAGGACGAGAGTTTGAGATTAATTGATTGACGGTTCCAGGGCTCCATTGTGGCACAGAGGCATGGTGGCAAGAACTGGAGCAGAAAGCCAAAGTTCAAATCTCATGACACAGGAAGTCAAGAGAGTGACACTGGATACTGCAAGGCTTATTGAATGGACTAAGCCTGCTCCCAGCACATGACTTCCTCCAGCAGGCCACGCCTTCTAAGACCTCCCCAAACAGTGCCACCAACTGGGGACAAAATGTCTGAATACTTAAAGCCTATGGGGGACATTCTCATTCAAACCACCACATTCCCACTCCTCTGGCTCCCATAGGTCATGACATATAAAATGCAAAATGCATTTAGTCCAACCTTAAAAATCCCCATAGTCTTTACCAGTCTTAATTCTATTCAAAAGTCTACAGTCCAAAGTCTCTTCTGAGACCCCAGGCCAATCTTTTAACTGTAAGGTCTGTTAAAATAAAAAGACAAAACTAACTACTCCCAACATACAGTGGAACTGAATACACCTTCCCATTCCAAAAGGGAGGAATAGAGGCATAGTGTGAAATACTGGACCAAACAAGACTGAAAACAGCAGGGTCCAAACACCAAATCCAGTAGCTCCATGTGCGACTTCTGGGACTTTACTTTTAAAGGGCTTAAATGTCTTAGCTCTTCCAGCTTTGTGTAAAACATGAATCTCTTCCTTAGGCTGGTACCATTCCCTGTATGCAGCTCTTCTTGGCAAATATCTAACAGCTCTGGCATCTGAATGCCTTCTTGGGGTCTCTGCTGCCAACCAGGCTTCACTTACAGCTTCACACAATGGCCCATCAGGGCCTTCAGATGACCTTGCTGCACTCTGTGTGGTCTCAGCAGCTCTCTGAAACCATAAGAAGGAAGAAACTGATGACACCTTCACTCCTGCAGCCCTCCATGCCTCTAAAGCCACGCACATGAATGTTACATTTGGCTCAATTTGGGATGGACCGCCTATCTTCAACCACATTTGAAACTTTTCTGTGTCCTTTCAGTATTTTCCTTTCAAAACTGGAGGATAGCTGAGTGTGATCTTGCCCTGAAGGTACTGTTTCTGATGTTTACTTGTAAATCTCGAGGCCTCTCCTCTAATCACTTAATCTCACTTATATCTATTGTATTTGTAAATTATAGGCCTCCTCCCTTAATCATTTATCTCCTTATGGTGGCTGGTGAGATGGCCTAGCGGTTAAGAGTGCCAACCGCTCTCTTACAGAGGACCAGAGTTCGCATCCTCAGCAGCCACATGGGGCGAGAACCATCTGAAACTCCATTCCAGGAGAACTCCAGTTCCAGGGGAAATCCGACACCCTCTTGCTCGACCTCAGTGGCAATGCACGACACAGGTGAACAAACCTGCATGCAGACAGTAACATTCATACACATACAGAATAAAAAAAATAAATAAAAAATAATCTCCTTATCAAAGGGAGCCTCTTCACATGCCTTGGCCACAATTAATCTCCCTCCTGCACTTTTCCAATCCAAACTGTACATTCTGCATTTCTTTTCCGCCACCATTTGCTCTTTTTCCCTGTAGATCTGTATAATATTCACCATTAATAGCCATACCACTATTTGTATGTTAGGCTGTCTTGAAATATCCTCCACCAAAGAATTAGTGCATTGCTTTTCATTTAGCCTCAAGCAAGCATTTGTGCTGTGGGGAAACTGCAGACAGACTCTTTGACAAAAATATCCCAGTTGCTGCCAAGTTTTTATTTTCTTCTGGACTACAATTTTTGCACTACTGCTTTCTTTCAGGCTTCTACTAGAATGGCCTGTTAAGCTCTGTTACAGCAGTCAACAGCTTTTCTACTCCAAAGTTACAAAGTCTTCCACATTTCTCCAAACACTAACATGGTCAGGTTCTCACAGCCAACAGCCCACTCTCTGGTACCAAAAACTGTATTATCCATTTTTCTGTGCTGTTGTGTAAACCACCATGACCAAGGGACTTATTAAAAGGAAGAGTTTTATAGAGCTTATGATGGACAGTCCCAGGGAATTAAGAGTCCATTGTGGCTGGGAGGCTGGTGGCAAGAACGGAGCAGAAAGCCAAAGTTCATGTCTTCCATGAGCACAGGAAGCCAAGAGAGTGACCCGGAGACTGCAAGGCTGGTTGAATGCACTTAGCCCACCCCCACTGACTATTTCCTCCAGCATGGCCACACCTACCTAAGACTTGAAACAGTGCCACCAACTAGGGACAAATAATGTTGAATATTTAAAGTCTATGGGGAACATTCTCATTCACATCACCACAGAGGGAAAGGATATGGAAATTTCTCTCTATTAAGGCTATGTATGAAAGAATTACCAAGACTATGAAAGCAAAGTGCATCTCCATATAGATATGGACAAATAAAGATACAGACACACCTGTATACATATAGATTAAAAAGATATGCAAACATGAGACTATTAAGTTGATGTGTAAGTTAAATATGTAGACATATAAGAGAAATATATAAAATTTCTATAGTCTTAAATGTTTTCAAGGGTAAAAAATTGATTAGAGTAACATAAAACAGATATTTTACTGAATAATATTTTGTTGCTTTTCTTGTAAGTTTGATCTTATTAAACTTTCAAGGAAAGAGCTCATGAGCTGGAGAGATGGCGCAGTGCTTAAGAAAGCTTCCTGCTTTGTAGAGGACCAGGGTTCGATTGCCAGCACCCACATGACAGCTATGAACAATTTTTTAGCCAGGTGTGGAGGCACCACCTTAATCCTTTAATCCTAGTAATTGGGGCAGAGCAGGCAGACTATTTGAGCTCAAGCCTGCCTGATATACAAGTGAGCTCAGGCCAAATGGTCTCACAGTGGATCCCTGTCTCAAAAAAAAAAAAAAAAAAAACAACAAAAAAAACAGCTCATATAAATAAACTCAGGAAATATATAGATACATAAGTAAATATATAGATATGTGGCTATATGTAGACTTAGAAAATATCAGAAATAGTTTCTTTTCTAAATATTTGAAGACTTAAACAAACTAAGTATTATTAATTTAGTTTATTTATTTTGATTGTATTTTAAAATTTTATTTTAAGTTGAAATTTAGAGAACACATAGCATCAAAGCAACATAAGTTAAACTTGTGATACCAGAAAAAAGCATTAAGGGGACAATATGATTACCAGCACAATTGACCCCTTGGCAACTTGACACACAAAACACATCACTATTAAACCACCATCTTTCCATTCTCCTTATCCCCAAAATATGATGTGAACATTAATCACAACCTCAGACAGTACAAACTTAAAAGACCCACATCCCTAAATGTCCAATAACTATCCTTAATATGTCCAAATACTATTCCTTAAATTGTCCAAATTAATTATTAAAAGTCTATTAAATAGTCTCTTAACTGTGAGCTGCTGTAAAATCCAAAACAAGTACTACTGTCTTACTTCAAAGGGAAGAATCAGCATCTCTAACAAACTAAGTCCAGCAAAGTAGCTGAAGGCTGGACACCTGGGATTACTCACAATCTTCTGGGCTCCAAAGTGTTTCAGAAGCTCCCCTCCTCCCAACTCTGCCATCCATGGCACACACAGCTCATTTCAAAGGCCCAGGCCGACTTCATTTCACACCTGCTGCTGCTCTTGGTGGTCGGCCCATGGACCTGGCATCGTCCAAAAAGCTGGGGTCGCCACTGAAACTGAGGACACCTTCAACAATGGTCTCTTCCTGACCTCTCCTAGTGCAAAGCCACAGCTTCTCTCCCATGACCCCTGCAATCCTGGGGCTTCACTGCAACCGAGTGCACTTCCACCCATGGTCTTTCCTGACCTCTTTCACAGTGCCGAAGCCTTGAGTGCTCTCTGTGCCCCCCTCAAATTTCAACACCAGAACCATATAGGAGAACTCTTACACACTACCATGTCCTGCTTCTGGCTTGACAGGATGGTCAGGCCCCTCTCTGGACCACAGCTTCTGTGTGCTGACCCTGAAAAATTCTTCCCAGAAGATTTCACCACAACTAGCAAGAATAGATTTGCATCTTGAAAGTGACAGCAAGGAACATCCATGAGTATAAGAGTTCTATCAGACATTTAAAAGGACCTACAACAAATATTACTTAAGTCATTCAAAAAGATTGAAACAGAGGGAGCTCTCCCGTATTCCTCTATTTAAAGCCAGCATCACTCTTGTATCAAAAATTTCAAAGATACAACCAAAAAATAAAACTGTATACCCATATGTTTATGAATATAGATGCAAAAATTCTCAGCAAAGTACTTACAAACCACATACAGGTACACATAGAAAAGGGTCATCCCACACAATCAAGTCAGATTAATCCAGAGATGCAGGGAGTGGTCGTCAGATAACATAATCAATAAATGTCATAAATCATAAAATGGATTCAAAACAAAAACCACTGGTCATCTCAATTGATGCTGAAAAGGCTTTGAAATATTCAACATGGTTTATGTTTAAAGTCCTAGGAGGGAATATGGGACTGGCGAGGGAACATTCCTCAACATATTTAAAGCTTTCTACAATAAACCCACAGCCAACGTCATTATAAATAGAGAAGTATTCCCCTTAAAACAGGCGGCGCAAGGAAGGCTCCCCATCTTTCTCATCTTTTTTCAATATAGGGCTTGAAATGCTTGCTAGAGCACAATAATGACAAGCGAGGAACATTTAAAGATGTACTAATTTGGAAAATGTGGGGTCAAAAACTAGTCGCTATTTGCAGATGACATAATTTACCTAAGGAGATGCCGAAAATTCCCATCAGAAAACTCCTAAGAAAAGCTAAACACTTTCATAAAAGTGGCAGGTTTACAAAATTAAGTAAACAAAATCGAGTTGCCTTTTTTATCTACAGATAACAAACCAAAACGAAGGAGTTTGTGGTAAATCCTCCCTTCACAATAGCACTCCAAAATTATTTGGAAAAAAACCTAACCAAAGACATTAAATGACATAAAATCTCCACTATGAAAATTATAATATGTTGAAGATATTGATGAAGACACCAGGAAATGAAAGGAACCTCCCACCGGCTCACGATGGGAGAATTATATAATAAAAATGACCAAATCACTAACCAAAGTTCATATTTAGATTCGATACATCTGAATCAAAATCCCCAATGACTTTCTTCAGAAGAAGGCTCTATATTACAACTCCAGAGTGGGAAAGAACAACTTGAGTGTGGAAGAGGAAGAGACAATTGAAGATGGGGTGAATCTGGCATTGACTTTGCAGATCCTCACCTCCCACCACTGTGAAACTCACTCACTGATTTGGACAATTCCCAGACCCAACTGCAATGAAAGATGAAGTCTCGACAGTCATCCAAGTGAATGAGGTACAGAAGGAGACATAAAAATCCCCATGATGAAAGAAGATTTCTCAGTCCATTCTTTATTTTCCTCACTGGTAGAGCCTTCTTTCAGGTTCTTTATCCACGTGGGGTGTGTATGTGTGTGTGTGTTTGTGTGTGTGTGTATGTGTGTGTGTAAAATTTACTTTATTATTTACTATAAGCAAGACCTGTACCATATAATGTGAAATACCTTAATTAATGGGAATCTAGAATGAACCACTACCACTTATTTTCTAGATTTTTATCTGTTGGTATTGAGTAGGGAGAGGTGTATATCTTAGGCATATGTTAGAGTAATCAAAATAAAAGGGAAGATGAATATTCCAAAAATAGCCTACCTCATTTGGATGGTTAACACCAACAATCTCCCTGTTGAAAGGCACAGATGAACAACCATTATTTGTATCATTTTTTTTACTAAAAGCAACTGTGCTGTTATAATGTGAATATCTTAATTTGGACTCTAACACATTGACCTACAATTATTTTCAGACTCTGTAATTACTGTTTATGGGTGGAAGGTACGTATTCATATCTTAGAGTCATATAAAATTAAAGGGGAAAATGTGAATGCTTAAACATATTTTGGAATAAACATACAGTTTATTCTCAGAGGTCAGACTTTTGATACATATGTGATGGTTATATAGGCATATGTTGGAGCAATACAAAGGGGAGGGAACAACAACATAAAGACTGGGTCAAAGAACTGACTGATATCATTAAATTCTGCCCCAAACAACAAGTCTCTGCAGTGAAAAAGGATTGGAAAGATTGAGAGAAAGATGGAAGACATGTATGGCAGAAGGAATGGGGTTGGTGGGCAGGGAGAGGGGAATGTGTCTAAATTGGACTGAAAGATTATATATGATGAAATACACAAATCATCAATGAAATTATTTTTAAAAAGTCCCATTGATAAGGCCAGTAAGGACAAGGATATGGTATTTGGGTTGCTTGATGGAGTTCCTTAGGCCAAAATACAGCTCCAAGGCCCAGAATGACTGGTAGAAAGATAAGGAAGTAAAGGCAATGGTGGAGGCAGTGCCAGGCCTCCTGACAACACTGGCAAGCACTCTGATGGCAAAGCAGTGAAGCCACATCCAGCAGGACCAGCTTTGGTCTTTTTTGGTTGCAAAACTAATAGTCACAGGCAAGAAAAGATCAAAAGGTACAGAGAAAACAACACCAAGAAAACCCAAGAGCATAAACAAGGTAAGGACAAGAGTAAGGCAGAGGGACCCTGGCCAATGTCCAAGAGGAAGAGGAATCCCCTTGAGCTCAGCAGGGTTTCCATCAAAAAGCTTAGGACCCACAAGGGCATGCACATCCTGGACTTGTTGCAGGTCTTTCATGCACTGCAAAAGAAGAATAAGAAAACTGGACCCTTTTCCTCCCATGCTGTGGAAAATTCTGGTAACACCCCAGAACTAAGGCCATCCCAGCTATCACATCAGAGCTGGATATCTCATGTGAGAGGAAATATTCTGAGAAAACCCAGGGCACAGCCCTGAACCCAGAGAGCACTGCTGAAAAGGAGTATCCATCTCCATCCCAGGACCAGCTGCCCCAACTGGGGAAGGTCAAGTTGGTGCCTCTGCCTTTCCCTACCCTGGACAAATCTCAAGAACAAACTGTTTCCTAAAGGAAGTCCCTGATTCATGCAGGCCCTCTGCAGCATAACCTGTCCTCACTGCAACCCAGCTTAGACTCCCACTGTCAATCCATCTCATCCAGATCCTGCCAGCACATCTTTCTCATGTCCCTTCCAAACCAGTTCTGAAAATTTCTATCAATAACACCAAAACTGGTGTGAGAAACCCCACCCCATCCAGCACTGTCCATCAGTAAGCTGCTTCCTGGCCTGCAGTCCACAAAACATCAAAAAGAGCATGCTTCTGCCCCTCTGACCAAGGACTGCTCACCTTGAAAAACTCAAACCTTGTAGCTCCTGCCCGACTTCACCCACCACCCAATTCCATGGAGGAAACTTGATATTCCTGGGCCAGCCATATTGCACTCCATCAGAAAAGCACAGAGACTGAGCAGAAGCCATGAAGAGGCAGGCTCAATGAGAGCACGAGAATGCAGCCAAGTACACTGCTTTGGGGAAACTGCAGTTTTTTGTTCAGATGTATTAGTCACTTTTCTGTTGCTGTGATAAAATCACCATGACCAAGGGAACTTATAAAACGAAGAGTTTGAGCTTATGATTGACGGTTCCAGGGTTCCATTGTGGCACAGAGGCATGGTGGCAAGAACTGGAGCAGAAAGCCAAAGTTCAAATCTATGAACACAGGAAGTCAAGAGAGTGACACTGGATACTGCAAGGCTTATTGAATGGACTAAGCCTGCTCCCAGTCACGTACTTCCTCCAGCATGGCCACACCTTCTAAGACCTCCCAAAACAGTGCCACCAACTGGGGACAAAATGTCTGAATACTTAAAGCCTATGGGGGACATTCTCATTCAAACCACCACATTCCACTCTCTGGCTCCCATAGGCTCATGACCATATAAAATGCAAAATGCATTTAGTCCAACCTTAAAAGTCCCCATAGTCTTTACCAGTCTTAATTCAATTCAAAACACTACAGTTCAAAGTCTGTTCTGAGACCCAGGCCAATCTTTTAACTGTAAGGTCTTATAAAATAAAAAGACAAATTACATACTCCCAACATACAGTGGAACTGAATACACATTCCCATTCCAAAAGGGAGGAATAGAGGCATAGTGAGGAAATACTGGACCAAAACAAGACTGAAAACTAGCAGGGCAAACACCAAGTCCAATAGCTCCATGTGCGACTTCTGGGACTTTACATTCAAAGGGCTTAAATGGCTTAGCTCTTCCAGCTTTTTGTGCAACATGCATCTCTTCCTTAGGCTGGTACCATTCCCTGTATGCAGCTCTTCTTGGCAAATAACTCACAGCTCTGGAATATCGAATGCCTTCTTGGGGTCTCCGCTGCCAACCAGGCTTTACAGCTTCACACAATTGCCCATCAGGGCCTTCAGATGACCTTGCTGCACTCTGTGTGGTCTCAGCAGCTCTCTGAAACCATGAAGGAAGAACTGATGACACCTTCACTCCTGCAGCCCTCATGCCTCTAAAGCCAGCACCACATGAATGGTTGGCTGTAAGTTCGGGATGGACTCTGTCCTACTTCAACCACATTTGAAACTTTTCTCTGTCCTTTCAGTATTTTCCTTTCAAAATCTGGAGGCATAGCTGAGTGTGATCTTGCCCTGAAGGTACTGTTTCTGTTGTTTACTTGTAAATCTCGAGGCCTCTCCTTAATCACTTTAATCTCACTTTTTCTATTGTTTATTTGTAAATATATAGGCCTCTCCTTAATCATTTTAATCTCCTTATTGGGGCTGGTGAGATGGCCTAGCGGTTAAGAGTGCCAACCGCTCTTACAGAGGACCAGAGTTCGATCCTCAGCAGCCACATGGCGGCTGAGAACCATCTGAAACTCCAATTCCAGGAGAACTCCAGTTCCAGGGGAATCCGACACCCTCTTCTGACCTCAGTGGCAATGCACGACACAGGTGAACAAACCTGCATGCAGACAGTACATTCATACACATACAGAAATAAAAAAATAAAAATAAAAATAATCTCCTTATCAAAGGGAGCCTCTCCTTCACATGCCTTGGGTCCACCATTAATCTCCCTCCTGCACTTTTCCAATCCAAACTGTACATTCTGCATTTCTTTCTGCCCCATTTGCTCTTTTTCCCTGTAGATCTGTATAATATTCACCATTAATAGCCATACCACTATTTGTATGTTAGGCTGTCTTGAAATATCCTCCACCAAAGAAATTAGTCCATTGCTTTTCAACTTAGCCTCAAGCAAGCATTTGTGCTGTGGGGAAACTGCAGACAGACTCTTTGACAAAAATATCCCAGTTGCTGCCTAAGTTTTTATTTTCCTCTGGAACTACAATTTTTGCACTACTGCTTTCTTTCAGGTTTCTACTAGAATGGCCCATTAAGCTCTGATTACAGCAGTCAACAGCTTTTCTAGCCCAAAGTTACAAAGTCTTCCACATTTCTCCAAACACCAACATGGTCAGGTTCTTCACAGCCAACAGCCCACTCTCTGGTACCAAAAACTGTATTAGCCATTTTTCTGTTGCTGTGGTAAAACCACCATGACCAAGGGAACTTATAAAAGGAAGAGTTTATTTGAGCTTATGATGGACAGTCCCAGGGAATTAAGAGTCCATTGTGGCTGGGAGGCATGGTGGCAAGAACTGGAGCAGAAAGCCAAAGTTCATGTCTTCCATGAGCACAGGAAGCCAAGAGAGTGACACTGGAGACTGCAAGGCTGGTTGAATGCACTTAGCCCACCCCCACTGACATATTTCCTCCAGCATGGCCACACCTACTAAGACTTCCCGAAACAGTGCCACCAACTAGGGACATAATGTCTGAATATTTAAAGTCTATGGGGAACATTCTCATTCAAATCACCACAGAGGGAAAAGGATATGGAAATTTCTCTCTATTAAGGCTATGTGATGAAAGAACTACCAAGACTATGAAAGCAAAGTGCATCTCCATATAGATATGGACAAATAAAGATACAGACACACCTGTATACATATAGATTAAAAAGATATGCAAACATGAGATTATTAAGTTGATGTGTAAGTAAATATGTAGACACATATAGAGAAATATATAAAATTTCTATAGTCTTAAATGTTTTCAAGGGTTAAAAATTGATTAGAGTAACATAAAACAAATATTTTACTGAATAATATTTTGTTGCTTTTCTTGTAAGTTTGATCTTATTAAACTTTCAAGGAAAGAGCTCATGAGCTGGAGAGATGGCTCAGTGCTTAAGAAAGCTTACTGCTCTTGTAGAGGACCAGGGTTCGATTGCCAGCACCCACATGACAGCTATGAACAATTTTTTAGCCAGGTGTGGAGGCACACACCTTTAATCCTAGTAATTGGGAGGCAGAGGCAGGTTGATCTCTGACTTCAAGGCCAGCCTAGTCTACAAAGTGTGTTCCAGGCCAGATGGGACTATAGGGAGACCCTGTCTAAAAAAAAAAACAACAAAAAAGAAACAGCTCATATAAATAACTCAGGAAATATATAGATACATAAGTAAATATATAGATATGTGGCTATATGTAGACTTAGAAAATATCAAGAAATAGTTCTATTTTCTAAATATTTTGAAGACTTAACAAAACTAAGTATATTATTTTATTTTATTTATTTTTATGTATTTTTAAAATTTTATTTTAAGTTGAAATTTAGAGAACACATAGCATCAAAGCAACATAAGTTAAACTTGTGATACCAGAAAAAGCATTAAAGTTGACACTAATGATATCCAGCACAATTGACCCCTTGTCAACTTGACACACAAAACACATCACTATTAAACCACCATCTTTCCATTTCCTTATCCCCAAAATATGATGTTAACATTAATCACAACCTCAGACAGTACAAACTTAAAAGCCCCACATTCCTTAAATTGTCCAAATACTATTCCTTAAATTGTCCAAATACTAATTCCTTAAATTGTCCAAATACTATTAAAAGTCTATTAAAAGTCTCTTAACTGTGAGCTGCTGTAAAATCCAAAACAAGTACTACTGTCTTACTTCAAAGGGAAGAATCAGGCAATCTCTAACAAAACCTAAGTCCAGCAAAGTAGCTGAAGGCTGGACACCTGGGATTCACTCACAATCTTCTGGGCTCCAAAGTGTTTCAGAAGCTCCCCCTCTCCAACTCTGCCATCCATGGCACACACAGCTCATTTCAAAGGCCCAGGCCGACTTCATTTCACACCTGCTGCTGCTCTTGGTGGTCGGCCCATGGACCTGGCATCTCCAAAAAGCTGGGGTCGCCACTGAAACTGAGGCAACACCTTCAACAATGGTCTCTTCTGACCTCTCCTAGTGCAAAGCCACAGCTTCTCTCCATGACCCCTGCAATCCTGGGGCCTTCACTGCAACCGAGGTGCACTTCCACCCATGGTCTTTCCTCACCTTTCACAGTGCCAAGCCTTGGATGCTCTCTGTGACCCCCTCAAATTTCAACACTCAGAACCATATAGGAGACTCTTACACACTACCATGTCCTGCTTCTGGTTTGACATGGAGGCTCAGGCCCCTTCTGGACCACAGCTTCTGTGTGCTGACCCTGAAGAAGTTCTTCCCAGAAGATTTCACCACAACTAGCAAGAATAGATTTGCATCTTGAAAGTGACAGCAAGGAACATCCATGAGTATAAGAGTTCGATGAGACATTTAAAAGGACCTACAACAAATATTACTTAAGTCATTCAAAAAGATTGAAACAGAGGGAGATCTCCCGTATTCCTTCTATAAAGCCAGCATCACTCTTGTATCAAAAGATTTCAAAGATACAACCAAAAAATAAAACTGTATACCCATATGTTTCATGAATATAGATGCAAAAATTCTCAGCAAAGTACTTACAAACCACATACAGGTACACATGAAAAGGGTCATCCCACACAATCAAGTCAGATTAATCCCAGAGATGCAGGGATGTCTCAGTATACATAAATCAATAAATGTCATAAATCATATAAATGGATTCAAAAACAAAAACCACATGGTCATCTCAATTGATGCATAAAAGGCCTTTGATATCATTCAACATGGCTTTATGTTTAAAGTCCTAGAGGGAATTGGACTGGAGGGAACATTCCTCAACATATTTAAAGCTATATACAACAAACCCACAGCCAACTTCATTATAAATGGAGAAGTATTCCCCTTAAAGCAGGAAGGCTCCCCACTTTCTCCACTCTTTTTCAATATAGGGCTTGAAATGCTTGCTAGAGCAATAAGACAAGAGAAGGAAATTAAAGGAGTACTAATTGGAAAAGTGGGGGTCAAACTATCCCTCTTTGCAGATGACATGATATTATACCTAAGAGATGCCAAAAATTCCCATAGAAAACTCCTAGAAAAGATAAACAGTTTCAGTAAAGTGGCAGGTTACAAATTTAATGTACAAAAATCAGTTGCCTTTTTTATATACAGATAACAACAAAACGAAGGAGTTTGTGGAAATCCTCCCATTCACAATAGCCTCAAAATTATTTTGGAAAAAAACCTAACCAAAGACATTAAATATTTCTACTATGACAAATATAAATGATTGGAGAAGGAGATTGAGGAAGACACCAGAAGATGGAAAGACCTCCCATGCTCACGGAGTGGAAGAATTAATATAATAAAAATGACAATCCTAACCAAAGTCATATTTAGATTCGATACAATCTGAATCAAATCCCCAATGACTTTCTTTCCAGAAATAGAAAACAATCCTACAATTCACATATAAGAAAAAGATACCCCAGACAGCCAAATCAACTATGAGCAAAAGGAGGGGGGATTACTATACCAGATTACAAAGTATATTATAGAACTATAGTCATAAAAATGCATGGTACAGGCACAAAAATAGACCTTTAGATTAACGGGAACAAAATTGGAGACCCAAACTTGAGTACAAGAAATTTCAGCCACCTGATATTTGACAAAGGGGCCAAGAACACTCAATGGAGGAAAGTCAGCATCTTCAGCAAATGGTACCGGCAAAACTGGATCACCACTGGTAGAAGAATAAAACTAAACCCCTACTTTCACCTTGTACAAAAGTGAACACTAAATGGATCAAAGATGTCAATGTGAAACCTGAAACTCTGAAAATGTTCCAAGAAAACATTGCTAGTATCCTACAAGATATAGGTAGAGGGGAAGACTTTCTAAATCAGACAATAGATCCAAAGGAAATAAGGACAACAGCCACCAAGTGGGACTTCATTCTAGTAAAAAGCTTTTGTACTGCAAAAGAAACCATCAAACAAGTTTCAGAAAACCCACAGAGTGGAAGGAAATCTTCACCAGTGACACATCTGATAGGCATTTCACATCCAGAATAAATTACTGTGTTTATTGCTGCTATTTTCACAATAGGAAAGAGCTGGAAGCAACCCAAGTGTCCCCCAACTGAGGATTAGTTAATGAAAATGTGGTGCATCTACACAATGGAGTTCTATGCAGCAGTAATGAAAGTCAACATCAGGAAATTTGGAGGTAAATGGATGGAACCAGATGCTAATTGAAACAACACAGTCTCATTTGTGGATCCTAACACCAAATCCTTCCAGGGAAGCCCAAGTGGGTAATTGAGCAGTAGAGATAGTACCACATTCACTGATATAGCTACAGATATACCTTGAAGTCTTTGTCTCTATTTTCCTTAGTTCTAAGATTTAGCAGAAAGAATAAATCTCTTTATATTTTGGGGGCGGTCTTTTCGAGACAGGGTCCCCAGTAGCTCTGGTTGTCCTGGAACTCACTATGTACACCAGGCTAGCCTTGAACTGACATAGATACCCATGCCTCTGCCTCCCAAGTGCTATGATTAAAGGCATGCACCACAATGCCTGCCTACATTCTCTTTTTTAAGTACATAAAAGCATATACCAACTGGCTATGTAATTTAGGATTGTAAAATCGTAGTTTTTTTATCTTTATGCAAGTTTGCATTTAAACTGAGAATCCCCAAATGTGTTTAGGAATTAAACTGTAGTTTATTTTCAGACTGTGTACATTTGTTATAAGTATGCGGTAAAAAAGGAAAACAAATTTCACAGCAACCCATGTTGTCCTGGCACAGTGGACTAAGAACAACCCCACGTACCTGTTTTAATGGTGCACTTTGTTTAATAATCTCTGTGAAAAACATTTAAATTTGCATGATTGTTGGAAAAGAAATGAATTAAATTATAGACATTCTGTGTGTTACCAATGGTGGTTAACTCCAGACATGCAGACATACACCCAGGGGACAGAGAAAATTGAAGACCTCAAATTCAACATATTCTATATATCTTGTTTCTACATAAAATTGGGCTCTCTCCTGCCAAAATAGGGAACTTAAATGAAATTTCTTTAAAATATTATATAGTTTAAAAGAAAAAAGAAACACTCATCACTAACTAATACCTCCTCCCAAAATCATAACATCAATATGTGGAGGCATTGTGGTGTCAATGGCAACTTGCAATGAGATAAAACTAAATCCAGAGTGCATTTAATTCCATTATCACTCTCATTTATACACTTGCACAAGATGACAAAATATGCATCAAGATAATCACATTTTATTGTACTTTGTAACATAAAGTACACATTTATTAGGAAAAAATAAGATAAAACAAGGCTGGACCATGACAGAAATCCTACAACCAAGGAAAGAGAAGAGATATGAGTCCAACCTGGCCCAGCCTAGCCCAGTACAAGGAAGGCAGGACTCCTCAAAAGAAACTAACAGGCAACAGCCTTGAACCACAGGATCCCATACAATGTGCCCTCACTTTGACTTCAGCCAGTGCCTCAATTGAGAAACAACAGAACTTTTGATCCTGACCTTAGGGCCTTAAAGTTGCAGATGGTTCAAAAAATAATAGCAACTGAAATGGATTTACAACAGTTGTACGGACTCAATCTAGATTTTGCTTTTCTTCCTCAACAGTATACTAACCATACATATAATATGCACTAAGGTCACTATGCTCTACTTGAATGTGAAGTTTCCCAAGCAAACCATAACAATTTACTATGAACAGTTGTCAGAAGCTTTGATGATCTTCCCTACCACAGCCTGGTGGGGTGGAAGGAAGGACTGTCATGTCAGACTTGCCAACATTTGCCTGCTCAGAGTTCAGCCAATTAGGGCAGATGTTGGTCTCCTGGCATCCTCTCCACCCAATCCCATCATGTGCCTAGGAATCTGGCCATCCTATTGGATACGGCCAGATTTATGACATCGTTGTCTTTGCCAACCTACCAGCACCTTGTAGAATCTTGGGGTTTCCATAGAGCTGCCTGTAAACAAATTTAAATCATTGCACCTGACCAGTGACCAGTAGTTGCTGTCTGATACTGGACACAAAAGTTGGTTCAGTCAGCGGCTCAGACAACACCCAACATTTATCTTCCTCTGTTGTACAGTGAGTTACTATTAATTCACCACTGACAATGTCAGGTAAGTAAGAAACTTTAAAAGGTGCTTCATTAAATTTTCCCATATATTTAACAAAGTTTAAAATACTTAGAAAATGGAGAAAGTTTTTTAACTACAAATCTGGAGATCCACTTTTATAATTTGAGTTTCATATTCACTGTCTGTAAATTTGGGCAGATCATTCACACTCAAATTGTTTTTTTCATCTGTCTTAAGAGCACAAGAGATGATAGGCTCTGGGTTTGATATTGTTGGTTCTAAAGTGTAGTGTGCATAGATAATAAAATTATGGACTATTTGAGAGTGTTTGTTAAAAAAACAGAAGAAATTAGGTATGTAAACATCTAGCATAATAGACAATGAGGTTTCATCTGTAACAGTCTAACTGAAACTTAAGATATCCACACTAGTATTTCAGTTCACACCATTCTTTGGGGTATGTGCCTACAATTGTAGCATTTGGAAGGTGGAGACAAGGGGATCACCTGCTGTAGGTTATCCTATGCTATATGAGAATGTCACACACAAACACACACACACACACAAACACACACACATCTATATTAAGGTATATGAGCTAGTCCCATGCCTGGGAGTATACTCTCTACATTAGAAGAAATGGAGATAAATGAGGGTAGTGGTACAGTTTCCATAGAAGCCATCATGAACTGGAAGGGGGAAAAATTAAAAAATAATTAGGAAAAATATAAGAAAAAAAAGAAATAAGAATGGATAGATGTTGCTATGTAAAAATGGAGATAATTTCAAACCCAGTTCTACAGAGAGCTACAGATCTTATTAAGGTGATAAGAATAGATACTACACTTGATCTTGGCCAAAGGGCCAAGAAGTGCTAGTGCTACAGATTTTTTTTTCTTTTTAAAGAAGCTTTTAATGGGGCTGGAGAGATGGTTAAGAGCACTGACTGCTCTTGCAGAGGACCCAGGTTCGATTCCCAGCACCCACATGGTGGCTAAGAACCATCTTTAACTCCAGTTGCAGGGGAATCCGATGCCCTATTCTGAACACCACAGCACTGCATGACACGGGTGCACCTACCTACATGCAGGCAGTACATTCATACACATTAGAAGTTAAAAAAAGCTTTTAATTAGTAATATAAAGTATATGAAATAATGAGCTTCATTGTAACATATGTATATATTTTTATTGGTGAACTGTGTAATTCATTCATTACTTTTCAGTCCAATATAGACACATCCTCCTCTCCCTGCCCCACCCCACCCCTGTTTATGCCTTCTGCCATACATGTCTTGCATCTTTCAGTCTTTCCAAAGTTTTTCCCTGCAGATGCTTGTTGTTTGTGGCAGAGTTCAACCATATCATTCAGTTCTTTAACCCAGTCTTTATGTTGTTGATTTTCCCTCCCCTTTGTATTTCTTCAACAAATGCCTATATAATCATCACAAATGCATCAAAATTATGACCTCTGGGAATAAACTGTATGTTAATTCCCAACTATGTTTAGGAATTCACATTTTGCCCTTTTACTTTTATATTACTCCAAAATATGAATACATACCTTCCAAATATATAGAGTAATTAAGGGGTCTGAAAATAAGTGGTAGGTCGATTCTAGAATCCCTTAAAAGATTTATGTTATAAGAATATGGTTGCTTTGTGACTAAAAGAAATATAACAGTAATGTTGTTCAGCTTGCCTTTCAACTTGGGATTTGGTGTTAGCATCCATAAATATTAAAACACAGCAGCCCAGAGGGCAACACAATTGGGGCAGGGGAAATGCAGTAGGATTTCTGGAGAGTCCACATGGAGGCAGTAGGAGGGGAACTGCGGCTGCCATGGACTCTTACTAGGCTTCCAACTTTTAACAAACTTTTAGTGGTGCAAGCTTTATTCCTCTGTTAAACCTGGGAACAGAGATGATGCCCAGCAGATACCAATATGGACTTCTTTAAATCACATTAGATATTCTTAGCAGAGAATAGTGGCTGAGGTTTATAATCTCATCAGTTAGGCTCAGGCAGAGGATTCAAAGCTAGCCTTGGGTAAATACTGAGTTCCAAGCCAGTCTGGAATACATAGTTGGATACTTTCTGAGAAAAAAATATTGTCTTCTTCCCATATAATCTCTCATGAAAGTGATTACAGGTGTCAGAAAAAGATGATAGACTGTGTTTAATTTCTTTAAAAATATTTTATTATTTTTATGTATGCATGAGTGTATTCCCTGCATGTATGTAAGTGCATCCATGGTGTGCAATGCCTGGGGATGGCAGAAGAGGACTTCAGATTGTTATGGGACATTGTTAGCCACCATGTGGGTGCTGAGAATATAACCCTGGTCCTCTGCAAGAGCAGTCAGTCCTGTTAATGGCTGAGCCATCTCTCTAGCAACACTTTGTGTTTAATTTCTAAAACTGACAATTTTAAAAGTAATCTCACAGGCTCCTGGGACTTCGCTCATATGAAGGAATCTACAGCAATGGTGTCAGCATGCACAAGACCCAGCCAACTTAAGAAGTCACACTCAGCACAGACTGGGTAATGGGCAGCAGGGCTCAGTCTTACACCAATGGCAGCTGATAATCTTGGGTGAGGGAAAGCTGATCTTTTGTAAGAAAGTGACTCTAGAAAAAAAAGATGACTCTAGATAGGGTGACCAGACCCCAATGGATGAATGTGTACTATGGAATATCTGGGTACACTATCTTAATGCCTAGGCCTTACCATAAATGACAGCATGCATGCAATCTAGCTGGGGGTGTGTACTCTATAGTACTATGAGGGTGCACATGGGGGGCAGGTATAAAGACGATTAAGGGGGCTGGTGACATGGCTCAGCAGTTAAGAGCACCGACTGCTCTTGCAGAGGACCCAGGTTTGATTCCCAGCACCCACATGGGGGCTAAGAACCGTCTTTAACTCCAGTTCCAGGGGAATAATATGCCCTCTTCTGACCTCCGTGGCCTTGCATGACATGAGTGCACCAACCTACATGCAGACAGTACACTCATACATATAAAAACATTAAAAAGATGGGGCTGGAGAGATGGCCTAGCGGTTAAGAGTGCTGACCGCTCTTAGTAGTAGAGATAGTGCCACATTCACTGATATAGCTACAGATATACCTTGAAGTCTTTGTCTCTATTTTCCTTAGTTCAAGATTTAGCAGAAAGAATAAATCTTTTTATTTGGGGGGTGTCTTTTCGAGACAGGGTCCCCAGTAGCTCTGCTTGTCCTGGACTCGCTAGTAGACCAGGCTGCCTTGAACACAAGATACCCTGCCTCTGCCTCCCAAGCTATGATTAAGGCATGTCACACAGCTGCTACATTCTTTTTTTAAGTACATAAAAGCATAACCAACTGGCTATGTAATTTAGGATGTAAAATTATTTCTTTTTACCTGTATAAGTTCATTAAACTGAGAATCCCCAAATGTTTAGGAATTAAACTATAGTTTATTTTCAGACTGTGTACATTTGTTATAAGTATGGGTAAAAAGAGGAAAACAAATTTCACAGCAACCCATGTTGTCCTGGCACAGGGCACTAAGAACAACCCCACTACCTGTTTTAAGGTGCACTTTGTTTAATAATCCTGTGAAAAACATTTAAATTTGCATGATTGTTGGAAAAGAAATGAATTAAATTATAGACATTCTGTGTGTTACCAATGGTGCTTAACTCCAGACATGCAGACATACACCCAGGGGAAGAGAAAATTGAAGACCTCAAATTACATATTCTATATATCTTGTTTCTACATAAAATTGGGCTCTCTCCTGCCAAAATAGGGAACTTAAATGAAATTTCTTTAAAATATTAAATAGTTTAAAAGAAAAAAGGAACACTCATCATTAACTAATACCTCCTCCCAAAATCATAACATCAATATGTGGAGGCATTGTGGTGTCAATGGCAACTTGCAATGAGATAAAACTAAATAGAGAGTGCATTTAATTCCATTATCACTCTCATTTATACACTTGCACAAGATGACAAAATATGCATCAAAGATAATCACATTTTATGTACTTGTAACTAAAGTACACATTTATTAGGAAAAATAAGATAAAACAAGGCTGGACCATGACAGAAATCCTACAAGGCAAGAGAAGAGGGAAGGCAGATCCACAGTAACAATGTGCCCTCACTTTGACTTCAGCCAGCCCTCAATTGAGAAACAACAGAACTTTGATCCTGACCTTAGGGCCTTAAAGTTGCAGACAGTTCAAAAAATAATAGCAACTGAAATGGTTTTACAACAATTGTACGGACTCAATCTAGATTTTGCTTTTCTTCCTCCACAGTATACTAACTGTTCATATAATATGCACTAAGGTCAGTATGATCTACTTGAATGTGAAATTTCCCAAGCAAACCATAACAATTTACTATGAACAGTTGTCAGAAGTTTTGATATCTTCCCTACCACAGCCTGCTGGGGTGGAAGGAAGGACTGTCATGTCAGACTTGCCAACATTTACCTGCTCAGAGTTCAGCCAATTAGGGCAGCTGTTGGTCTCCTGGCATCCTCTCCACCAAATCCCATCAGGTGCCCAGGAATCTGGCCATCCTATTGGCTACCACCAGATTTATGACATCATTGTCTTTGCCAACCTACCAGCACCTCATAGAATTTTGGGGTTTCCATAGAGCTGCCTGTAAAAAAAATTAAATCATTGCACCTGACCAGTGACCAGTAGTTGTGTCTGATACTGCACACAAAGTGGTTCGGTCAGCGGCTCAGACAAACACCAACATTTATCTTCCTCTGTGTACAGTGAGTTACTATTAATCACCACTGACAATGTCAGGTAATAAGAAACTTTAAAAGGTGCTTCATAAATTTTCCCATATATTTAACAAAGTTTAAAATACTTAGAATGGAGAAAGTTTTTGAATTACAAATCTGGAGATCCACTTTTATAATTTGAGTTTATATTCACTGTCTGTAAATTTGGGCAGATCATTCACACTCAAAGTGTTTTTTCATCTGTCTTAAGAGCACAAGAGATGATAGGCTCTGGGTTTGAATTGTTGGTTCTAAAGTGTAGTGTGCATAGATAATAAAATTATGGATAATTTGAAAGTGTTTGTTTGAAAAACAGAAGAAATTAGGTATGTAAACATCTAGCATAATAGACAATGATGTTTCATGTGTAACAGATCTAACTGAAACTTAAGATATCCACAGTAGTATTTCAGTTCACACTATTCTTTGGGGTATGTGCCTACAATTGTAGCATTTGGAAGGTGGAGACAAGGGGATCACCTGCTGTAGGTTATCCTATGCTATAAGAGAATGTCACACACAAACACACACAACACACACACACACATCTATACTAAGGTATATGAGCTGGTCCCATGCCTGGGAGTATACTCCCTACATTAGAAGAAATGGAGATAAATGAGGGTACTGGTACAGTTTCCATAGAAGCCATCATGAACTGGAAGGGGGAAAAATTAACAAAATAATTAGGAAAAATAGAAAAAAAAAATAAGAATGGATAGATGTTGCTATGTAAAAATGGAATAATTTCAAATCCCAGTTCTACGAGAGCTACAGATCTTATTAAGCTGATAAGAATAGATACTACACTTGATCTGGCCAAAGGGCCAAGAAGTGCTAGTGCTACAGATTTTTTTTCTTTTTAAAACTTTTAATGGGCTGGAGATGGTAGTAAGATACTGCTGCTTCTGAGAGAGCCGGTTGATTCAGCACCCACATGGTGGCTAAGAACCAGCTTTAACTCCAGTTGCAGGGGAATCCGATGCCCTATTCTGAACACCACAGCACTGCATGACACGGGTTCACCTACCTACATGCAGTCAGTACATTCATACACATCAGAAGTTAAAAAAAGCTTTTAATTAGTAATATAAAGTATATGCAATAATGAGTTTCATTGTAACATATATATTTTTTTTACTAGTGAACTGTGTATTTCACTCATTACTTTTCAGTCCAATTTAGACACATCCTCCTCTCCCTGCCCCACCCCACTCCTGTTTATACCTTCTGCCATACATGTCTTGCATCTTTCAGTCTTTCCAAAGGTTTTCCCTGCAGAGGCTTGTTTTTTTGGCAGAGTTAACCTATTATTCAGTTCTTTACCCAGTATTTATGTTGTTTTTTCCCTCCCCTTTGTATTCCTCCAACAAATACCTATATAATCATCACAAATGCATCAAATTATGACCTCTGGGAATAAACTGTATGTTAATCCAAAGTATGTTAGGAATTCACATTTTGCCCTTTTATTTTATATTACTCCAAAATATGAATAAATACCTTCCAAATATATAGAGTAATAAGGGGTCTGAAAATAAGTGGTAGGTCGATTCTAGATCCCTTAAAAGATTTACATATAAGAATATGGTTGCTCCCTGAGTGAAAAGAGCATATACAGGGGGGAAGCTAACCAGACATCAAACATACTACAGGGCTAGCAGTCAAAAAACAGCCTGGTACTGGCACAAAACAGACCAGTTGACCAATGGAATAAAACTGAAGATCCAAACCTGAGCTCATACAATTTTCAGCCACCTGCATATTTGACAAGGGGCCAAGAAGACAACAGAATGGAGGAAAGACAGCATCTTCAGCAAGTGGTGGTTGGCAAAACTGGATCACCACTTGTAGAAGAATGAAATTAAACCCCTACCTCTCACCTTGTACAAAGGTCAACTCCAGATGGACCAAAGACCTCAATGTGAAACCTCAAACTCTGGAGGTGATAGAAGAAAACTTGGCAGCAGACTACAAGACATAGGTTTAGGAAAAGACTTCCTAAATCAGACAGCAGCTGCCCAAGAAATAAGATCGACAATTGACAAATGGGACCTCATAAACTCAAAAGCTTCTGTACATCAAAGGAGGCAATAAAGGAAGTGAGGAGAAGACCCACAGAGTGGGAGGAAGCCTTCACAGCAGAAACATAATGACAAAGCATTAATTTCCAGAGTATACAAGCTACTCAAAAAACAAAGAAGAAAGAAAACAAATGAAATCACTCAAAAGATGGAGCAAAGATCTGAATAGAGACTTCAGAGAGTAGGAATTAGAGATGGCTGAGAGACACATCTTAAAAACTGTTTAACAGTACTCTGATAATTAAGGAAATGCAGATTAAAAGTACTTTGAGATATCACCTTACTCCAATAAGACTGGCTAGGATCAGGAACATGAATGATACAAATGCTGGAGAGGTTGCGGGGAAAGGGGTACACACACCATTGCTGGTGGGAATGTAAAATTGTACAGCACACTATGAAAGCAGTGTGGAGAACCCTTAGAGACTCAAAATGAGCCTTCCTTTGACCCAGTCATACCACTCCTGGTATATACCCACAAGACAAACACTTACTGCAAACATACAATGCACAGCTATGTTTATTGCAGCTCGTTCACAATAAGCAAAAAGCTGGAACCAGCCCGGTCCGCCTCAACTGACGAGTGGATAGAGAAATGTGGTACATGTACACAATGGAGTTCTATGCAGGCTAAAGAGGGACAACATCATGAACTTTGCAGGTAAATGGATGGAGCTGGAATATTATGGTTAAGTGAAGTAACACAGTCCCAGAAAAACAAAGCGACAAATGGTGTCCCTCATATGTGGATGCTAGTACCAACAACCCAGATATAAATATTTCTCATGGAGAGGGATGCATAGTAAAAGAACAACAACAGAAAGATTGCATCAGAAGGCTGACTGAAATAGTGACTCGCGAGGGGTGGGAGGTGTGGGAGAGGGACACAGGTGTATATTCGATTGGTGCATGTTTAATTGACATGAGTTCAACAAGTATCCAGTTTTGCCCAGACTCTGTCTACAAGATACATGATGCTTTAGGACTTAGTAAAAGTAAATATGGGCGGGGCTGGAGAGATAGCCTAGCGGTTAAGAGCACCGACGCTCTTGCAGAGGACCCGGGTTCGATCCCCAGCACCCACATGGCGGCTAAGAACCGTCTGTAACTCCAATTCCAGGAGAACTCCAGTTCCAGGGGAATCCGAGACCCTCTTCTGACCTCCGCGGCATTGCATGACACGGGTGCACAGACCTGCATGCAGACAGTACATTCATACACATACAACAACAAAAATAAATAAATAAAAATAAAAATAAAAATAAAAATAAAAAAAAGATTAAGGTGTTTTCTACAAAACACAAAAATTCAATATAAAATTTTTAAATGTAATATGCATAAGAAGTCAGTTTTACATAAATGCTTCTTTTATCATTAAAATAAGTTTTTCTAAGATAGCAAACATAACATTCATTCAAGTTTTCTCGGCCAAGGAGTGAAAGGAAAGATACACCTGAAAAAATAAGCATTCTTAGAGATATAGCTTATCCTTTTAAAACACAGTCTGCTCCTAAATTGGACATTGGATTCCATTCCCAGCACCACCAGAAGGCTAACAACTACCTCTAACTCCCATTCCAAATCTGATGCTCTCTTCTAGCATCTGCAGGCATTAAACTATGTGGGTGCACTTAATATATGTATGCAACCCATTCACATACATAAAATAAAATCTATTTTAAAATTGAAATAATTAAAATAACTCACTGAGGCCCAAACCTCTACTCTGACATTTATGTGACATCCTCCTGCAGTCCTTTGTGGGCTGTTCTGCACAAGAGGAGGCTGCATGGCACAGTTGGAGAGGGCCACATGCAATGTCCTGTATTAAACCTGAACTACTAGAGGTAACCTAAAAAGCTTTCAAATGGTTTTCTAATTCCAAAGGTACTAGATTTTATGGGTGTGTTATTACAGCCTTTAATCCAAGTACCTGACAGGCAGAGACAGGAGTACCTCTAGGAATTTATGCCAGCCTGTTCTACACAGTGATATCCTGGCCAGCCAGTGGCATACAGTGAGACCTAGTGAGACAGCTGGCTTGGAACTCACTCTGTAGGTTAGGCTGGCCTTGAACTCACAGAGATCTGGCTGCCTCTTTGTCCTGAGTGCTAGGATTAAATGTGTGCAAGCACACCCAGCTTAACGACATTTTTTAGCCGCTATGTGGGTGCTGGGAATCAAATCCTGGTCCTCTGTTAGTGAAGTAGGCGCTCTTAATGCTGAGCCATCTTTCCAGCCCCTGAAGTGTTCTTTTTACCTGCCATGGAGATATGATTACCTAAACAGCTCTTCTAGTCAAATTTCTCTCTGCCTCATAGTGGGGGACATAACATAGTACAAAGGAGCACAAGTCCAGATGTCCTCAGCACTGACTACTTAACTCTTTACTGTGACCTCCTGTGTCCCATTATGTATTAGTTTCAGTGAAGGACAGAGCCTCCACATTGGCCAAGGTGGCCTCAAGCAGCTGCACTACCGACCCTTCTGCTACTGCCTTCTAGGTACTGTGGAAGATCTGCCCCACATCATACCAGAGGTTATGGAAATGTTTGTCTAAAAAAGTCATGGCTCCTACCATGCCCACATTCATTACTCGTAACACTGTCTTTCCAGGACTTTGAATACAGTCTCTCGGTTTGAACATCCTGGCCTCATGTCCAATCACAGTCAATCATGGCTGTCATGGGTCTGGAATACCCAATCTAAGTAGGCTGAGGGAGGATGTTTATGATCTGGAGCCTGGCATGAATAAACTGTCATATTCTATCTCAAAAACTTTATGTTTGTACATTTTTAAAAAAATTTTATTTATTTCTGTATGTGTATGAATGTACTGTCTGCATGCAGGTTTGTGCACCCATGCCGTGCAATGCTGCAGAGGTCAGAAGAGGGTGTCGGATTCCCCTGGAACTGGAGTTCTCCTGGAATTGGAGTTTTGGATGGTTCTCGGCCACCATATGGGTGCTGGGGATCGAAACCGAGTCCTCTGCAAGAGCAGTCAGCACTCTTAACCACTAGGCCATCTCTCCAGCCCTATGTTTGTACATTTTTATAAAATGATATGATATACCTCATGTGTCTTGAAAATCACTATATACCCTGCACTAGTCACAAACTAAATACTGTTCCATACCAATATGTTTGGATCTGGGATCATAGACATGTGATACTGCCTGTCTACAACTACTCTGCTTTGGATCTAAGTGAGATTTGAATGGATATTGTTGATGTCCTTGCTAGTAAACATCACAAATATAGAAAAGGTTGACTTGTACATGCATGAATGAGAAAAGATTTGAGTAATGAATTTCGGTTCCCAATTAAGTGTTCTCTTTCATTGAGTGGTGATGGATGTCATTAGTGCCTACCTTTCAGGTGCTATGACACCTTCCTACATGTAATAATACATGGGGCAGGTCAGGGAATACTGGTCCCAGTACCTTCATTTCTGTAAAGCCTTGAAAAAACACTGTCCTCACATAATCTAGAATGTCCCTTCTCACCCATGTGATCAATCTCCTCTTGCTCCCTACAGACAAATCTCAATGTGCAGATGTCCTTGGCACAGGTGATGGCCTGCAGGGCTCCTTTCCAGTGGACAGCAGGGCCACGCCCTGAGCACCACATGTGTCCAGATTCTCCACAATCTACAGCCAACCTTTGAGTTCAGCACGGCTCCCGTCCTCAGCACCCAGCGGCTCTTTGCAGCTCAGGCACTGCTTGCAGTCACATGTCAGTGTGTCCTACACAGGGAGTAGGGACCTTGCCCCCAAACCAGAGCTTCTCTACAATCTACAGCCCACCGTTTAGTTCAGCATGGCTCCTGTCCTCAGCATCCAGCGGCTCTTTGCAGCTCGGGCACTGCTTGCAGCCACATGTTGGTGTGTCCTACACAGGAAGTACGGCCCTTGACCACAAACCAGAGCTGGTCATGGTGCTAAAGGAGATCCGACACAGCGATGTCCCAACACCAGTTTGCACCTCAACAAGCTACCACCAAATGCCTACTGAGCATTCAAAGCCTCTGGGAACCTACCAGATCTCAAGATACAACCAAGTGCTATCCCTCCTTCCTGTAGCAACCCCTGACATTCAGCAGCCTGTGTCCTGCTTTGATGCTGGGACCCAAAAGCAGAGGCCTCAATCTTACAACATCCACATGGGCAAGAACAACCTGAGTGTGCAGGAACAAGGGAGCCATGACAATGGGTTTGAGTCCAGTACTGACCTTGCAGACACGACTCCACTGCTGGCAGATACTCACCTTCCCTGCCAGTTCAACTCCCTTACAGATCCGCCCCGATTCCAAGATCCCATCCTGCCTGACAGAGCTCCTAGGGGCAAAAGCCAGCACCAGGACCCAGCATGCATGGTCGAAGGAGAGACCTCTGAGTGCAGTGCTAGGGCCAAGAATGGGCCACCTGAGAAAACGACCAAGGACACAGATCAGAAAGCTGCATCCAGGAGGTCTAACAAAGCTAATGGCCATGGGAAAGAAAAGACCAGAAGAACTGGTGAAAGGAACATCAAGAAAATAACAGAAGAGCCTAAGCATGCAAGGAGCAGAGTCAGGTCAGAAGAAAACCCAGCCATTTCCAGGATGAAGAAGAAGAGGACTCCACTGGAGCTCAGCAAGGAGAGCATTAAGAAGCCCAGAACACACCTGGGCATGCATATTCTGGAGTCAGTGCAGGTCTTCCAAGCACTGGGGAAGAAGAATGATAGAAAAACCAGGCCCTCTGCATCCCAGTCTGCAAATGTTAGGCAGCAGCACAGAGCTGAGGCCATGCCCAGCCAGCACATCACAGCTGGGTATCCCACAAGAGGGAAAAGGTCCTGAGAAAACCCAAGGCACAGCCCAGAACCCGCAGAGCACTGCTGAAAAGGAGAGTCCCTCCTCATCCCAGGACCAGCTGCCCCCACCAGGGAAGGTCAAGTTAGTGCCTCTGCCTTTCCTATCACTGGATGAGCCAAAAGTACGACCTGTTGCTCAGAGGACACTGGTCCTGTCTTCGGGCAGGCCCACAGCAGCTTACCCTGGCAGGCCTGTCTCCAAATCATGTCAGCCTCACACAGTCAATCCACCTCAACCAGCTTCTGCCAGCACATCTCTGATGGGTTCTGCCAAACCAGCTCTGACAAGTTCTGTCAGTGCCAGCAGACCCAGTGTGAGAAAGCCCACCCAGACCAGCCCTGTCCGGCAGCTGGCTGCTTCCAGGCCTGCACCCTACAAAGCACCATCTTACAAGTCCCTCCACAAGAGGCCTGTTTCTGCTGCTCTGACCAAGGACCTGTCACCTCCCAAATCTCAATCCCAGTATCTCCTGCAGGACTTCAGCTGCCAAACACTTCCATGGAGGAAAGTCAACATTCCTGGACCAGTGGTTTCACAGCCCTTCACAGAAGCCCAGAGGCCAGAGCGGGAAGCCATGAAGAGGCAGGCTCAGTGAGAGCACGAGAACACTGCCAACTCCACTGGCTTGAGGAAAAGGCAGATTTTCCTTCAGAGGGAAAAGGATATGGAAAGTTCTCTCTATGATGGCTGGGCCATGTAAGAGCTACCAAGGCCCTGGGAACAAAGTGGATTTCCACATAGATCTGGAGAGATAGAAAGAGATATATGTGCATTGCATGCATATACATACAGAGATATGTAAATATGTAGCACATATTTAAATATGCAGATTAGTAGATAAAATATAGATTAATTAATTAGAAAAATAAAATTTCTATGGTCTTAAATAGTTTGAAATTTAGCATATGAAAGAAAATAACCCAGTTATTTCATTGTTGAGTAATAGAGAGTTTGTTGCTTTTTTTCTAAAATTTTTGGTATTAAGTTTCGAGTATCCTCCTTATGTAAAACAACTAAGAAATGTTTAGATACACAGTATATTAGCAGATATGTAGGCAAATATATAGATATATGAAGAAAATTTTGAATAGATAAGAATTTTATATTCCAAATACTTGCAAAACTTAAAATGTTAACTGTAGTAATGTATTTAAGTTATTTCTTTGGTGACATCCTTTTTTGTTTTTCTTATTATTTAGATATTCATAATTTAGTTTCAAAAAATCTAATATTTGTGTATTATTTAAGTAATTAATAAAATGATATACTTGCATTAAAATTTCCATCTTGACTTTGGTCTTCATTGCCACTATTCATTGTTGAGGGGATTTTACATTAAAAATTCTTTTAGAAACTGAACACACCCCTCTTCAACTGGGAACTCACTTAACAACTATATGGCTTCCACTCATGTAGAGTACATTCCTTAACAATATTTAAAGGACATATTGATTGTTCTCAAAGAAGTGGTCCTAAATGTAGTCATGCAAAGTTTACAATAATGTATGTGAAAATTTTATATGTTTCACGGTTCCTTTCCCTTTAAACTGTCGGACGAAGTACAGGAAAGGAGCTTGGATCACATGGTTAAGGACTTCCCATGAAAGCCTAACCTACGTTCATCTCTTGAATCAACACACAAATCAGAGATCTGAGGGGCATTCATGTAACACAAAGGACTATGAGATGGGAGTTCAAACCAGGAGGACATCTGGAGACTCATAGGCCACCTTGGTAGAAACCTGTGGTGAATTTCCAGGATGAGAGAAAAGTCACAAACAAAAGTTACAAGTGAGTATTGAATAAAACATGAGGCTTTCCTGAGATCGCCTGATTAATAAGGTACATGACCATCCTCCCAGACACATGGACAGACACACAGAGATACACATATGCACACAACATGCACACAAAGACACAGAAAGAATCCTTTGAAATATAAACTACACCAAGTAACAATCACATCAGATAATCATCAGATACAAGAGGACAGTCTCCACCAGTCTCCTCAGGAAGGTACTGGCCAAGGGTCTTTAGGCAGAGCTAAAGGCAATGCCTTTCATGCTGTGAGCAGGTCCCTGGTTCCTGTGATGTTGTGAAGGGAGGGGAGATCTCACTTACCAGGACTGACTTCTTCCTTGATTGCTTTGTGGTGAAGGAAACTCCCATAGAGATGGGGACTCCCTGGGACTCCAAACTCCAAGACAGGCACATTCTTTCCAACAAGTCTGGAATATTGCAAGTACAGTCCCCAATTAACACAGAGACCCACAACTGGACCTCATGCAGAGAACAATATGCTGCAGGCTACTTATCCCTACATATGACAATTATATCACTTCTGCCTCCCAAGGCTCAGGGATGATTATGGAAGAGGGGGTGAAAGTTTGACTGAGCCAGAGCAAACAGGGTTTTCCAAACAGGAAGAACAGTTCCTCACATGAACTCACAGCAATGGTGACAGCATGCACAAATCCCACATGAACTCAAGCTAGACTGAATCCCAGCAGAAACATAAGATCCACCCCCAAACACTACCTGAGAAACTACTATCAACCAATGGCTACTGGGAAGAAGAGATGCAGTCACACCTACAAAGGAGAATCTAAATACTTTAACAAGGCTCTGGGGGATGAATCAGCAATGTTGGATATTTGGGGTCAAAACCTTGATTATATAGGCCTTAATTTAGATATGGTATGACATATATAATTAGAGTACAACATTTTGCTGAGGGTTACAAAGAGTGAAAAAGAGTCAGGAGGAAATCTAAAGATGATCAAGATATACTTTATAAAAATCACAGAAATTCCAAGTGTGGTGGCGCATGACTTTAATCCTACCACTCGGGAGGCAGAGGCAGGTGAATCTCTGTGAGTTCATGGCCAGCCTGATCTCCAGAGTGAGCACTAGGCCAATTAGGACTAAAGGGAAACCCTGTCTCAAAAATACAAACAAAAATAAAAACTCACAGAAAATCAACAAATTAAAAAAATATACACACCTTGAAAAAAAAAAGTGAAAGAGCCAGGCGTCGTAGTGCATGCCTTTAATCCTAGCACTTGGGAGGCAGAGGCAGGTGGATCTTTGTGAGTTCAAGGCCAGCCTGGTCTACAGAGTGAGTTCCAGGACAGCTGGCGCTACAAGGAGACCCTGTCTCAAAAATACCAATAAATGAATAAGTAAATAAATAAATAAAACTCACTGAAAATCAACAAATTAAAAAAATATTCACACCTTGAAAAAAAGCATGAAAGAGCCAGGCATCATAGTGCATACCTTTAATCCTAGCACTTGGGAGGCAACAGCAGGTGGAACTTTGTGAGTTCAAGGCCAGCCTGGTCTACAGAGTGAGTTCCAGGACAGCTGGTGCTACAAGGAGACCCTGTCTTGAAAGGACCAAAAAAAAAAAAGTGAAAGAATTATATAAGAAAAGGACTTTGTTAAGACTTTGTAAAAAGAAATTGAGAAGATGGACAAAAATCTCCCAAGTTCATGGCTTGTTAATATTAATATTGTAAAAATGGCCATGCTTTCTGAAATATTTACATTCAACACAAGCCCCACCAAACTTCCAACACAGTTCTTCATTGAAACTGGGGAAAAAAAGGTCTAAAATGTAATATGGAAACAAAAACCTCAGGATACCCAAACAAATCTTAAACAATAGAAGGAGAAATGAGGATACCACTATCCCTGATGCTAAGTTGTATTACTTAGATACTGACAAAAAAACCCCACATTCCTGAATGGAATATAATTCAGGACCTGTGTGTATAACTCCATGAAGTTAGACCTACCTGAATTATGACCCAGGGAACAAATATAGACAATGCAGGAAAGACAGAATCTTAAACACATGGTGCTAGACCAGCTGGATGTAGAATGAACTGGATCCATTCTTCTTGCTCTACACAATACTCAATTCTATAGGGATCAAGGACCTCATTATAATACCTGACCTGCATAGTCTAAAAAGGAGACAAAGGGGCATGGACTTGAACTTATAGGACCCCGATAACAGAGGCATTAAGACCAAAAGTTGAAAGATGGAACCACATGAAACTAAAATCCTTCTGTACAGCAAGTGACACTATGAATGTAGGGAAGAAAAGGTGAGCAGAATGGTAAAAAAAAACTTTATCAGCTACATATCTGACACAGGTTAGCATCAAGAATATACAAAGAGCTCGGAAAATGAAGCATCAGAAAAACAAAGGTAAATATTAAAATTAGGCCCAAAGAAATACAGAGTTATCAGAATAGGAAATGCAAATGCTATAGAATAATTTCTTAGTTTTCAAAATTCTTAGTCAACAGGGAAATACAAGTGAAACATACTTTGGAAAGTCTATCTTATCTCTGTAACAAAATATAAGATTGGGCCTCCAGAGATGGCTCAGAGGTTAAGAGCACAGACTGCTTTTGCAGAGGACTGGGGTTCGATTCCCAGCACCTATGTGGTGGCAAAGAACAGTCTTTAAGCCAGGCATAGTGGTACACAACTTTAATCCTATCACTAGAGGCAGAGGCAGACAGATCTCTGGTCTACAGAGTGAGTTCCAGGCCAGCTGGGGCCATAGGGAGACCATGTCTCAAAAAAAAAGCCAAAAAAAAAAAAAAGACTAGACAAGAACAATTTTTTTAAGATCAATTTTTTTAGTCTTTTTGAGACAGGGTCTCCTGGTAGCTCCAGCTGTACTGGAACTCCTTATGTAGATCAGGCTGGCCTTGAACTCACAAAGATCTGCCTACCTCTGCCTCCTAGGATTAAAGGCGCGAGCCACCATGTGCAGCTTAAGATCAACTTTTTTAATGACAACAATTATTGAAGTGGATGACAGGATGGGAAACGTGGACTCACTGCTGGTGGAATACAAAGTGGTGTATCCAATAGGGAAATCAGTGTGGGGTATGCTCAGGAACAAAGAAACACATCTACCACATGATCCAGCCATGAAACTCTTGAGTATATACCAAAAGTGGTGTATCCAATAGGGAAATCAGTGTGGGGTATGCTCAGAAACAAAGAAACACATCTACCACAAGATCCAGCCATAAAACAGTTGAGGGGGCTGGGCCCTCCCACATTGCTCAACAATCAAGACAATACTCCACAGATGTGGCCACATGCCAGTCCAATGGAGCCAATTCCCCAATTGAGGCTCCCAAACCCAGGTGTGTCAAGTTGACACTAATGCTATCCAGCACAATTGACCCATTGTCAACTTGACACACAAAACACATCACTATTAAACCACCACCTTTCCAGTTCTTATCCCCAAAGTACATTGTTAACATTAATCACAACCTAAGACAGTACAATCTTAAAAGCCCCACAGTCCTTAAAATGTCCAAATACTTAAAAGTTCAGGCTATTAGAAGTCTCTTAACTGTGGGCTGCTGTAAAATCCAAAACAAGTACTACTGTCTTATTTCAAAGGGAAGAATCAGGTACTCTCAAACAAAACCTAAGTCCAGCAAAGTAGCTCAAGGCTGGACACCTGGGATTCACTCACGATCTTCTGGGCTCCAAAGTATTTCGGCAGCTCCCCCTCTCCAACTGTGCGGTCCTTGGCCCACAAGGATCTCATCTGGAAGGCCCAGGCCGACTCCATTTCACACCTGCTGCTGCTCTTGGTGGTCATCCCATGGTCCTGGCATCTCCAAACACCTGGGGTAGCTACTGAAACTGAGGCAGTGCCTTCTCCAATGGTCTCTTCTGACCTTTCCTGGTGCAAAGCCTCAGCTTCCCTCCATTTCCCCTGCAATCCTAGGGTCTTCACTGCAAGCAAAGTGCACTTCCGCCAATGGTCTTTCCTGACCTCTCACAGTGCCAAGCCTTGGCTGCTCTCTGTGACCACCCTCAAATTTCAACACCAGAACCATATAGGAGACTGTTACACACTACCAAGTCCTGCTTCTGGCTTGACATGGAGGCTCAGGCCTCTTCTGGACCACAGATTCTGTGTGCCGACCCTGAAGAAATTCTTCCCAGAAGATTTCACCACAGTGATGCTTGTCTCTTGCTACTTACAGCTGATTTTCAGCCCCAGCTAACCAGCATCAATTGTCCCAGTACAACAAATACTTCACTTCAGGTTGTGGTCTCTTGTTACTTACAGCTGATTTTTCAGCCCCAGCTGACCAGAACCCACAGATTACACAGTCCTGATGATCTCTGCTCCCTTTTGAAACTAGAAACTTCACAAGCCAGGCCTCCACCTTCTACAACTCCTTCAGCAAAACTGCTCCAAGCTCTGCAACAACAATCTATAGGCATTCAATGATCTTCCCAGTCCAAAGTTCCAAACGCCTCCACAATCCTTCCCCAAAACACCAAGGTCAGGTCTATCACAGCAATACCCCACTCTTCTGGTACCAATTTCTGTTCTAGTTTGTCTTATATTGCTGTGACAAAACACCCTGACAAAGACCAACTTGGAGAGGAAAGGGTTTATTCAGCTTACATCTCCTGGGTCACAGTTCTAATTCAGGGAGCCCAAGGCAAGAACTCAGGACAGGAACCTGGAGGCAAGAGCTGAAGCACAAGCCATGGAGGAATGCTGTTCACTGGCTTGCTCCCCTGGCCCGTGCCCAGCCTGACATCTTATAAAGTACACAACAACCTGCCCAGGGTGGCACCACCCACAGTGGGCTTTACCCTCCCACATTGCTCAACAATCAAGACAATACTCCACAGACGTGGCCACAGTGTAGTCCAATGGATCCCATTCCCCAATTGAGGCTCCCTCAACCCAGGTGTGTCAAGTTGACACTAAAGCTATCCAGCACAACCTCATTGATAGATGTGTTGTTCACATGCAAAGTCCTGGGTTCAACCTGCAACTCTAAAGCCAACCAAAACTTTTAAATACTGTTCTTTTTAAAATTTTAAAAGCTTCTGTACAACAAAAGAAACAATCAAGGAAGTCAAGAGAAAACCCACAGAGTGGGTGGAAACCTTCAGCACAGATACATCAAAGTATTGATTTCCAGAGTATGTAAACTACTCAAAAAACAAAGAAGAAAGAAAACGAATCACTCAAAAGATGGAACATAGTACTGAATAGAGACTTTACAAGTGAGGAATTAGAGATGGCTGAGAAATATCTTAAAAAGTGTTCAACATCCCTAATAATTAAGGAAATGCAAATTAACACCACTTTAAGATATCATCTCACTCCAATAAGACTGGCTAGGATCAAGAAAACAAATGATACCAGGTGCTGGAGCGGTTGTGGCGAAAGGGGAACACTCATCATGGTTGGAATGTAAACTTGTACAGCCACTATGGAAAACAGTGTGGAGAACCCTTGGAAGACTCAAAATGAGCTTACCAACCGACCCAGTCATACCACTCTTGGGTATATACCCACAAGATTCCTTACCACAGAGATACATACCCAGCCATGTTTATTGCAGCTCTGTTCGGAATAGCAAAAAGCTGGAACCAACACAAATGCCCCTCAACTGACAATAGAGTAAATGTGGTACATATACACAAGAGTTCTATTTAGCAGTAAAAAAAGACAACATCAAGCTGAGAGTGGTGGTGCACGCCTTTAATCCTAGCACTTGGGAGGCAGAGGCAGGGGGATCTTTGTGAGTTCAAGACCAGCCTGGTCTACACAGCGAGCTCCAGGCCATCTGGGACTAAAAGAGAGACCCTGTCTCAAAAATACCAAAAAGAGGCAACATCATGAACTTTGCAAGTAAATGGATGGAACTATAAGATATTGTTAAGTGAAGTAACACAGTCCCAGAAAAACAAACGATGAATGGTATCCCTCATCTGTGGATGCTAGCACCAACAACTTAGTTGTAAACATTTCTTGTTGGGAGTGATGCATATTGGAAAGAACAAAAACAACACCAACAACAGAGAAATGGATGACTACACAAATCACACTACTCCTGCACCAACATTATTACTGCATTGTGCTGCCTGTCTCTTTTACTGACAATTTCAGTGTCTGGATCTACTGGCCTCACGTACATGCAAAATGAAACCAGGTGTGATGTTTAATCCTGGGGGTCCACTTGACTGGATTTGGGATGAACAAATATGAGAAAGAGATCTTCAGATTGGATTATCTCTACCAACCCTAAAGGTGGGCGCTACCTTCTGATGGCAGCCAGTATAAAAAGCCATGGCAGAGGGAGCTGGTCCCTTTTTGCTGCTTGCCTTCTCTCTCACTGGTGAGTTCGTCTTGCTGCTTTGATCAACTCTTGGATCCCAGCGTAGACTGAAGAGGGGCAGATCTCCCAGAATCCATCAGGCCTTCAGCACCAGATTGAGACTACTAAGACATCCACTCTCATAGACTGTGAAAATACCTGGATTCAGCCAATACAGCTATTGTTGGACTACTCAGACTCTATTCCATGAGCAAATCAATAAATCTCTATGTGTGTATTCATTCTATGATTCTGTTTCTATTTTTAACATTTCTATTGAAGTTTTGTGCATTTCATACATCCCTTCTCATTCCAATCTAAACTCATCTTGCTTCCATGCCCCCAACCCACCCAAGTTCATACACCCTGCCATTCCTGTCCTGTATCTTTTTCTGATTCTTTTCAAACTTTTTCAAAATATAGGATTACTGTTCTTGGGAGAACTTTACTGTTTCAGGCGGTTCCCTGTCCATGTTCCTCTGCTGTGGTAGTTCCCTCCCATCTGTATTGCTTTAACATATGCATATATATATATATATATATATATATATA
>VZQC01003291.1:2845365-2873020 GCA_009823505.1 Rhizomys pruinosus
AAAAAAAAAAAAAAAAAAAAAAAAAAAAAAAAAAAAAAAAAAAAAAAAAAAAAAAAAAAAAGACAGGAGCTTCTTAAATGCCTATTAAGAGATGGCGGTATAAACAAATGGGGCCTAAGCATACCCTGGAATATTTCTCATTATGACATGGGTTGAAGCTCTGATAGGTTTATGCCACAGATAAACCCAGAGAACAGTGTGCTACCTGAAATATAAATTTAAACCACCACGTGTTGAATCTGTTTACATGAAACATCCTCAATAGGCAAATCCAGAGAGATGGGAGTTGTGTTTACAAGAAGATAGGCACAGATTTTCATCTTGGGATGATAAGTTTTCTGGAGCTGGACAGTGGCGAGGTTCCATCACTAACCTGGGCACACTACAGAGTGCTGAGAAAAACCTGAGGCCATTTTTTTCAGACTTGGTCACCACACTTCATTTACCAAGACTGAGAAAACACTGCCCACACCTGCCACTCTGTCCCCAAGTGGCCAGCACGGTAGCCCTCTGCAGAAATGCATTCTGGGTCAAGAAAAAGCAAGGCCTGGGATGCTGGGCAATGCATCAGAACCCATCTGCTCTGGTTGGCTCAGGATATGGAAACATACTTTCTTATCCAATTCAAAGGCACCAAGCTGAGAACTAACTAAAGCTAACTCAAACTTCCATCTGAATCAAAACTGACCCTCAGGCCTACTTAACTTTTCAGTGAAATAGCTGAAAACAAGACTGCCCACTCATGGGAACATGGGTACTTGCCTTCCTGCATGTGAGATTCTTATCTGCTTGATGGCTGTGACAGTGATGACAAAGAACAATGGGAGCCCACTGGTCACTGGACTTCTGGGTGTGTCAATGATCAACTGCAGGAAAAAGACAATTGTGGAATTACCTTCAAAAAACACCTGTTAGTGACCTGGGACAGTGGGTGGCCCAGTACCAATGCCACCTCACATCAGCTTTTACTTAGAAGCACACTGTGATTCACCCTTTGCCTTGCACACCACCCTGTCCTACAGGTTATAACACCAAGAGAGGCTCATTAATTTAGGGGAATGCTTAAGGAAACCATGTTTAGTATGCAGCAAGGTCACACGTCTGAATCAGGAGTATATTCTGCCTCATTCATTTCATACCGCTGTGTGATACTTTAGTTGTTATTGTGGGTTTGTGCTAGTCATACTTAGGCTGATTCAGAAAAAGTTGGGAGGCCATTCATAAAGCCCATCGAACACACTGCTCCCAGCCCACACCTTGGCTGTGGCCCCTAGTCTGTGCTCTCATTGTGTTCCCTGCCTTTTAGTCCCTCTGGTTGTGCAATTACTTTGCATAGAACCAGGAAGACACCAGACATGGCTGTTGGACTTGCCTTGCACAAAGGCTGGTTTGAACATAGGATCTGGAGTGTGTTTGGCTGAGCTAAATCTTGGGGAACTCATGAATGAATGCTAGAGGGAGGGCACTGAGTCCTTTGCTGTTTTGGTAATGCATGTCACTTATTTAGTAAAAGGACATTTGTTGAGATAGAAAGCCAGGACTATCCTTACCTGTACCAGGAAGATGATGAGAAAATAAAAGTTGGCTTCTCTTCTGAAGTGTTCAAAGAGGTTCTTGGGTATGAAGTTCCAAAATGTGTACTGTGTAAAAGAAAAGCAAGTACGTCACATTTTGTACTGTTCTCCTACACAATAAACAGGGCTGGAGCTCAAAGTTTAAAGCATTTAGTTTCAGATAGAAACACATCAAAATTTAGAGTGACTGTTGACATTGTGTATTTTTTTTGTCTTTTTGAGACAGGGTCTCCCTGTAGCTCTGGCTGTCCTGGAACTCACTCTATAGACCGGGCTGGCCTTGAACTCACAGAGATGAATGTCCTGTCTGCATGTAGGTTTGTGCACCCATGTCGTGCAATGCCATGGAGGTCAGAAGAGGGTGTTGTCAGAATCCCCTAGAACTGGAGTTAAAGACAGTTCTCAGCCGCCATGTGGGTGATGGGGATTGAACCTGGGTCCTCTGAAAGAGCAGTCGGAGCTCTTAACCACTAGGCCATCTCTCCAGCCCATTTCTTTTTAGGCAATACCTTAAGACAGTTGCTAAGGCATACTGTGTTCTTGATAGCCAGGTACACATGATACAGCCCAGGGATTCAAGGTGAGAAGCCAAGCTGCCTGGGGTATTGGGATGAACACTGTGCATCTTGCTGAACATGTGCACATTTCTCCTGGGCCTAGGAATGAACAGACCTTTGACTTTAATTCTTTATTTCATGAAACTTTAGTACAATTTTAAGTTATTTAACCAGAATACCTTTCATTAAAACTAAAATCAAGAATCCTGATTCTAATAATGATATTTTCCAGAAACATTTCTGGGAAATTTCATAGAAATATAATCATCACCTGAAAGTTCTAGATTTTCAGCTTGCCTTTGGCCTTAAGTTGTATCTCTCCCATGTATTTGGGTTGTTTCTTTTACTGAGAAACTGTAGGAATTCCAATGATTCTAAAGGCATAGTAAGAACACTGCACTGCTGTAAATAATGATTAGGAGAAAAACTTTTGTGTTCTGAAAATGAGTCATTTAAGTTTTAAATATATTTAATTATAAAAATAAACAGCAGATGAATACTTTTTCCCATGATGAGCACAAATGTGCATATAATTTGGAAACTGTATCTTTTCTTTTTTTTTTGTCTTTTTGAAACAGAGTCTCCCTGTAGCCCCAGCTGGCCTGGAACTCATTTTGTAGCCCAGGCTGACCTTGAACTCACAGAGATCCACCTGCCTCTGCCTCTTGAGTGCTGGGATTAAAAGCATGCACCCCCCCAGTAAGAAAGGAATTTTGATGAATTCATTGGTTAGATTTAAACTAAAAAGAGGACTGTAGGGTGAAGTGAAACTAAGCCAGAGCATGGCTTTAGCACATTTCACAACCTCCCTTCCTGTGCAGTTGCTTATTTTTAACACTACCCCCATGCTTGTAGGGCCCCTTTACCAATCCAGGGGAGTACTAGAGTGGCTGCACATGCCCATAGGGGGAACTCCCCAACTGTTAACTGAAATGAATTCTTTAGCTGCTATTATAAGAAATGGGAGGGACTGTTCCCTGCAGACACTGGGAAGGAGCCTGATGTCATAGTGACACACTTCTCCCTCTGGATATCCAGTGGCTGATGGGAAATCATGTTCATGTAGCTGTAAGTCTCATGGGATTTCCAGGACAGACAGAAAATCATTACGCTATCGACAGATGGGTCTCTGCTCTCCCATTGCTAAACTGGCTTCTTCCCAGTCTTTTCCAAGATGTGCCTAGAAGGCAGGCTGCATCTGTTGTCACAGATGGAGGGAAGTGAGGGGCTGCGGCCACCATTTATGACAACCTGGACCAAGCCTCTCAGATCCTGTTTCACCCACTCCCTGGCCATTCCCCACAGTACAGAGAACTCTATGCTGTTTATCTAGCTCTCAAAGAAACCACAGGCCTCTTAATCTCTTCTCAGACAGTATCTATGTGATCAACCTGCTGCCCTGGCTATCCAGATCCTTTGTCCGATTAGACAAAAATCCCCTCTCCCCATTTCTCATTGCAATTTCATCCCATTTACAGAACAGGAGTCACCCCCTCTTCATACAGCACATTCGTGCCCACAGCCTCCTGCCAGGACCTCTCTCTGAAGACAACTCTCTTGCAGACCTAGTCTCCTCTACAGGGGTTTATGTCCTATCCCTCCCTGAAGCAGAAAAATTCTACTCCCTCACCCATGTTAACATAAAAGGCCTTCAAGGTCGCTTTCCTGATATCCCCTTTGCCCAACTGCAGCGGATCCTTAAAACTTGTTCTTTCTGTTCTACTCCATTAAAGCACAGGTTATGGGAAATAACCCCAGGGGATTGAAGGCCAATGCACTCTGGCAAACTGATATTACACACATAGCTTCTTTTGGAAAACAAAAATATGTATTTGTCACCATAGATACTTATTCCAGATTCATCTGGGTCACTAGCGGGGATAGTGAGTGGAATCACCCCCACAGGACAGCATATGGAAGGTGGTCATGCGTGACTCAAAGACACCAAACCCAAAAAAATACTAAGATGTAGTCTACACAAATTAATAAATTAATGAGTATCACTGAAACCTGGTAATAAGAGTATAGGCTTCAAGACATTTAGAACTTTCCTTTAAATTTTATTAAATGGTAAATTAATGCCTCAGTATAGCTTTATTGACATTGTAATATAACCTGTACACTTACAAATGTTATCTGAAAATCAGGTAATATAAATTTTTCTAGCTTCCAGGCTGTGGAAATACTGTGTAGCAGTGGCAGCCATATGTCTGTATATCCCAAATCTAATTCGCTATTAACTCTCTCCTTGGAGGAATAACTCATGGCTGATGCCACAAGCTTACATCCTCTAGTGGTTAGGAGAAGTTATAAGCCACAGTAAGCCTTGTCATCTTTAACAGAAAAAACATAACTCATGGATTAGCATACCATCCAAACATCTGTGTCTATACCAAAGTAACCTACCATAATAATTAATACTGTTTAAATACCTATATATCTAATTGCTTGTACTTCATTAGTAGGATTGAAAGGTTATTCCTGAACAAACTGTCAGCCCATGAAAAGAAAGAGCCAGAACTGATCAGAGTCCAAAATGACATCTCCAGAGAAAGTAGACTGTCTTGCTTCTCGTCCATCTGTGCCCCTTTTCTAAAGCCTAGGGAACAATCTGCAGAAGAGGGGGCATGGTAGAATGTAAGGGCTGCGATTGCGGTGAATGGTGAAACTACAGCAACATAGACTGGACGCTTATTTGATCAACTTGAATGTACATACAAGCCCCTCCAGGTGGATGGTAGCAGCCTTGGGCTGTGTGGGTTTGGGCACAACTGCTTGCAAATTGGTTTTACATGAAGAATGCTTATACTCATAACTTATTACTTATTCTTAAAAAATGAAATAAAAGAAAAAAAGAAAAGCTTCCAGGCTGAAAACTTCCAAATATTTGGGAAACCTTGCATTTGTAGCACTGATGTTCAACATTATTAAACATTTTGTCACATTCTATCTCTGAATGTGTTTGAGTATATGCAATGGTGTTTTGAACATTTGAAACAGGGCTATAGATATCGACAGCTTGACCTTTAAATATTTTAGTATGTGTCACCTAAGAATAAAGACATTTTTCTAATCTTGTCTAATTCAACAAAGATTAGCATTCTTTCTTTAAAAAATAGACTCTCCAAAGTCTTCCATTTTTTAAATTTATATCAAATGTCTAGAATTGTTTGCCTTTGGTGGAAATAAATCATTATTTCTCCATTTAGCTGCTCATCTTTTAATATTATTTTATATTATTGTAAATAGTTTATATTACTTTGCCTTAAAATTCTTTCCATGTCTTGCCTGTCAGTACATAAGTAATATTCAAATGACACAAGAAAACTAGTTGTAGATAAATATCCTGAAGTGAAGCATTAGAAGGAACAAACATGTTTTGCTGTGATTGACAAAATTGCTCATTGCTGTCTTTTCTACAAAATATCACATAAATTAGTAATTTGTTTTTGTGGTTCATATCAAGGGCTTTAAAACAACTGAATCATTCCTGTTTAATTTTATTTTAGGAATTCTTTTTTTTTTTTTTTTTTTTTTGGTCTTTTTGAGACAGGGTCTCCCCGTAGCCCCAGCTGTCCTGGAACTCACTCTGTAGACCAGGCTGGCCTTGAACTCACAAAGATCCGCCTGACTCTGCCTCCCAAGTGCTAGGATTAAAGACGTGTGCCACCACGCCCGGCTAATTTTTATTTATTTCTGTATGTGTATGAATGTACTGTCTCCATGCAAGTCTGTGCACCCGTGTCGTGCAATGCCACGGAGGTCAGAAGAGGGTTTCGGATTCCCCTGGAACTGGAGTTCTCCTGGAATTGGAATTTCAGACTGTTTTCGGCCACCATGTGGGTGCTGGGCATCGAACCCGGGTCCTCTGTAGGAGCGGTTGGCGCTCTTAACCACTAGGCCATCTCTCCAGCCCCTATTTTAGGAATTCTTTTAGTTAGACCACCAGAAACAGGAAAGGCACTTCTTGCCCAAACCAGGGCAGGAGAAGCTGATGTTCCTTTTCACTATGCTCCTGTGTCAGAATTTGATGTATCAGCCTATTTTCATTTATTCAACTATATTTACAAGAGGAAAACAAGAGTTCAGGTTCAAATTGGTCTATTTAAAGAAGGAACAATGTGGCATGTGGGTACAGCTCAATGGCAGAGCAGCCGCCTAGCATATATGAGTCCCTGGATGAGATTCCAAGTACTGCTCACCACCCCTCTGTTCCCCCCCAAAGTAAAGAGATGATACACTAGTTTCTCCACAGTTGATGGTTGTGTGTGTTGTAGGAGAGTTAAAGCTTATATCACTGTTCATAATATAAAAATGAAGTATTGACTTGAATTTTAATGTTAGTGTGATAAATTTTGGAACCAAATAGAAATTTAGGAACAAATAAGTTGAATTGGTGAAGTTGAAAGAACACAAGCTTTTTCTGTCAGGTCGTTTCCCTAAGTGGAACACATGGCTTGTCATATACATACTTGTTCATTTATTATCAGTTTCTTGTCTTCACCGTCATTGAGGTAAACAAAGGAGTTCTGCATGAAATATGGTTTCATGTGTGCTTCAGTCTTCAGTACTTCCCCTCTAAATACCTTTAAACCCAATGAAGGAGTCACCATGATGAGAGTCACAAACTTCCAGAGACATTAGATGAGTATGAAAAGAGTAATGTGTGAAGTACTATTGTTAGAAGGTACAACATTGTGCTGAGATAGGAAGTCCATCACAAAATGCCATGTTACCTGGTCCCATTTACAGAAAATGTTTAAAATAAGCATATCCAGAGAAATTTATGTTAGTGGTTGCCAGAGAGTTGGAGGAATGTGACATAAGTATCAAAAGATATGAAGTTTCTTTCTTAGAATATCCCAAAATTTTATCTAAATGATACTTCTCCAACAAAATATATTGAAATCCAGTGAAATATCTACTTAGAATTCTGAATTGTTTGATTTATAGCTCAATAATATTGAAAACATCACATTTTAAGAGAATACATTACAATTTAATTGATTTTTATGTTGTGTATGAGTGTATTGCCTCCTTATGTGTAACTGCATCCTTGTCATGCAATGCTCATGGAGGGAAGAGAGCATGTAAGATTACTCTGCAACTGGAGTTAAGGTTGGGAACCTGGGTCCTCTGCAAGAGCAGCCAGTGCTCTTAACCATGGAGACATCTCTCCAGCTTGGCATTCATTCCGAGCACCAACATAGCCATTAATAACTGTACAGACTTTTCACAACACGTGTTCATCTCTCCAGCCCCTAAAATGACAATCTTATATCAAGGAGACCTTATTGATGCTAAGAGAAAATGATTAGAACCAACTGAAATTTTATAGAAAGTAAAAATCAATACACAAATATCACTTTCATTGTTTATACCAATAACAGACTTGCCAAGAAAGAAATCAGGCATACATCTCATTCAGAATTGCTTCACAAAACACTAAGGATTAAACTTAACCAATCAATCATGCTGGGCATGGAGGCACATGCCTTTAATCCTAGCTTTGTGAGTTCAAGGCCAGCCTGGTCTACAGAGTGAGTTCCAGGTGTAGATAAAGAGAGACCCTGTCTTGAAAAGACCAAAAAAGGAGCTGGAGAGATGGCCTAGCGGTTAAGAGCGCCGACCACTCTTACAGAGGAACCGGGTTCGATCCCCAGTGCCCACATGGCGGCCGAGAACCGTCTGAAACTCCAATTCCAGGAGAACTCCAGTTCCAGGGGAATCCGAGACCCTCTTCTGACCTCCGTGGCATTGCACGACACGGGTGCACAGACTTGCATGGAGACAGTACATTCATACACATACAGAAATAAATAAAAATTAATAAAAATAAATAAATAAATAAATAAATAAAAAGAAAAGACCAAAAAAAAAAAAAAAAAAAAAAACCAAGAAAACGTAACCTTCCCTCTCTCCTAATCAAGTAAAATACCTCTACAGTGAAATTTTTTTGGACACTAAAGTCTTTAGTAGAAACTAGGAAGAATTACTATTGTGAAAATGACTATATTACCAAAAGCAACCTACACATTTGATGTAATTCTCATGAAAATCCCTTTACCATTCATTAGGGAACTGAATTGATCCTGAAATCCCTATCAAAACAGAAAATGCTCAAAAAGATAAAATTTTGTTTTCTAGAACAAGCAATGATGCAAGTATCACAATACCCAATCTCAGATTATTTATAGAGCCATGGGTAACATCATGGAACTGGCAAAATAACAGAAATGTACATCAATGGAATAGAGTAGGTAAATTAATCCTCAAAGTTACAGCCATCTAGTTTTGAGAAATCTGTCAAAACTGTGCTTTGGAAAGGGATACAGCCTCTTCAACTGTTGGTCCAGGAAAAACTGGATATCTACCTGTAGACAAATGAAACTCATTGTGTATCTGTCATACTGTACAAAACTTACTCAAAATGGTTAAAGCTTTAATATAAGACTTGAAGCTCTGGAGCTGTTACAGCAAGGCAAGATAGAGGTATAGGTAAGGATCTTCCTTCTGTAAGAAACACCAGTAGCTCAGAAAATAACAACTAAGACTGACAAGTGAAATTGCATGGAATATAAAAATTTTCTTCTCAGTAAAAAAAAAAAAAAGATCAACAGATAGCTTTCACAATGGCAGAGAAACTCTTGCTAGGTATACATCTGACAGAAGATTACTATGTACAATATATAAAAATGCCTAAGAACCAAACAATCCAATTAATACATGGATTAGTGAAATGATAGGCAGTTCTCAAAATGAAGCAGACACTGGCCTTATAAATAATTCAAAAATGTTCAATATCTGTAGTCATTAGAGAAATGAAAATTAAAATTACTTTGAGACACCATCTCACTTATTCAGAATGTCTATCAGCAAGAGAGCAAATGACAACAAAATATTGGCCATACAGCAAATCAAACTGAGGGCTAGAGAGATAGCTCAGTTAGTAGAGTTCTTGTTGTGCAAGCATTAGGACCTGAATTCTATTCCTAGAACCCATATAAAGATATCCAACTGCCAAGCATGGTGGTACACATCTTTAATCGCAGCACTTGGGAGAGAGGCACGTGGATCTCTGTGAGTTCAAGGCGAGCCTGGCCTACATAGTGAGTTCCAGGACAGCAGGATCTACAGGGAGACCCTATCTCAACACCCCCCAAAAACATCCATGCATAGTTACACAAGTTTCTATTCTCAGTGCTGGAGAAGTAGAACAGGGAGTTTCTGGATTCACTGGCTAGCCAGTCTAAATTAATAGGAGAGACCCAGACCAGTGAGAAACACACAGTGGGGTATACACACACACACACACACACACACACACACACACCAAGAATAAGATAGATAACATTGGAGGAATGACAGCTCCAGGTAGACATCTGGCCTCCATGCACATGTGTGCACATGCACCTACATGTGCATGGAGACCAGTAGTCTATGATTATGATTATCTAAACCTAAGATTACATTTAATGCACAAATGTTTACACACAGAAATAATTTTTCTACTATATCATGTCAAAATGGGATAAAAATAAAATAATTATCAAGAGAACCTACGTGAACATGGAAATTAATCAGTTAATGTTTTAACATTTTTATTTTGTGTGTCTAAGGGTATTAACTGCAGGTATCTAAGTGCACCTCTGTACTGTAATGATCCCACAGGTCAGCAGAAGGAATTGGATTCCTCTGGAACTGGAGTTACAGATAGTTGTTAGCCACAATGCAGCTGCTGACAACTGAACCTGGGTCTTCTGCAAGAGCAGCCAGTGATCTTAATCACTGAGCCATCTCTCCACCCCCAATTCATTTTATAGAAATATATTTTTATTTTTATTTTGTGTATATGAGTGTATTGTCTGTATGTACATAAATGAACTGGAGTCCCACAATTCCCATAGTGGTCAGAAAAGGATGTCAGATCCATGGATCTGGCATTATAGACAGTGGTTAAGCACCATGTGGGCACAGGGAACCAAACCCAGGTCCTTGGCATGAGTAGCTGGTACTCTTAACCACTGAGCACATCATGACTCTACTCCCTTAATTTCATTTTGAGTCATCAGTGGATCACTGAGGATATCTAGAGTATATGGAAATTCTAGCATAAAATGAAACTGAAAGCACAGTTTATCAAAACCTTAAGACAATACAAAGGCAGTTCTAAGAAGACAGGATAAAGTGTATTTTTCATTTTGTCTTATGTTTATCATAAACATATTTTGTTTTCATGTATGTAAATTCACCTGGGTGTGCAATGCCCACAGCGGTCAAAAGGGCCTCAGATCCTTTTAAGCTGGAATTGCTGGTGGGTGGTGGGAATCAAACCCAGGTCTTCTTCTAGAGGAGCCAGTGTCCTTTAGCACTGAGTCATCTCTCCAGCCACTAATAAGAAAGTTTATAGCTATTATAACTTACATCACGGGCTGGAGAGATGTCCTAGCGGTTAAGAGCACCAACTGCTCTTACAGAGGACCTGGGTTCGATCCCCAGCACCCACATGGTTGCTAAGACCTGTCTGAAATTCCAACTCCAGGAGAACTCCAGGTCTAGGGGAATCCGACACCTTCTTCTGACCTCCACAGCATTGCACGACATGGGTGCACAAACTTACATGCAGACAGTACATTCATACACATACAGAAATAAAAAAAAATAAAATAAATGTTAGAAAAAAAGAACTTACATCACAAAATTAAGAGAATTTTCAAATAAACAGCAGGGATACTTATCAAAGTCCTAGACACCCTAGAACAAGGAAAAGTCACTAGATGGAAAAATGGTTAAAATCATCTTTGAGATCTATTAACAAATAAAAAATCCAACACCAAATGTGAGTGAAGCAGAGACATATTTCTCTGAAAATCAAACCAAGGTTGGCAGATCCTTAGCAAAATAGCCAGAGAGAATCAGCAAACATTCATATTATTAGAGGTGAAAAGAAGGGGCATTAGAACAGATACAAAGGGAATCCAGAGCATACTAAGAAAATTTGTACTCCAAAAGATGGAAAATATGGAAAAATGGATAAATTTCTAGACAAACAGGACCTGCCAAAATTAAATCAACAGGTTATAAGTAATATATAAAGAGAAATGTGATTTGAGTAGTAATAATGAACTACCCAAATGAATGCCCAGTAATGGTCAGATTCAGTGCTGAACTCTTGAGATGTTTAAGAACTAGCACCAATTCTCCTTAAGTTACTCCTTGAAATGGAAAAGGTAGGGAAATTACTCAACTCATTTTGTGGAGCCAATATTTCCTTGATGCCAAGAATAAGCAAGGGTGCAGTAAAAGAAAAGCCAACCATAGCTAGGGGGCACAGCTTTAATCCCAACACTCAGGAGGCAGAAGCAGGCAGATTTCTGTGCCATCATGGATGCTTCTCTTGGTAAAGATCCTTTGAACAGGAATTGACAAGGGTGTCTCTGGTGCTTTGAATCCACCCAAGGAACTTGCCTAAGGGCAGGACAACCATGATGGAGGTGGCAGTGCTCCCCTGGTTCCTTCCTTTCAGAGCCACATCCCATGTTACTTCTGTGGCCAGCAAAGAGCATTGAAGAAGTTCTTGGCCATTGAGAGTGACAGCAACCTTAGCTGAGGTACTATTGGCAGCTGATTACTGCTGGATGAGGGATTGTTGATCTCTAAGGGAGTGACTCTAGGCTGACTAGACTCCAGTGAATGAACTTGCATGGAAGGACATCTGCATACATAAACTTGATTCAGTAGCCCTTAACAAAAATGAGAAAATTAAATTTTCTGAGGGTGGGGAAAGGTATAAAGCTGTACAAATTATAATGTTTTGTAGGAAATGTACAAATTTAAAAACTATACTGAAAAAAAGACTATAAGGTAGTCTTCCTTGGACTTTTCCACTAGCCAGAGGAGGCCATCCCTGGGGACTTGACATCGATGTGAGTGTGCCCCATGAGCGTGTCCAGCACAGAACATCCCACTTCTCTCATCTTCATCTAAGAAACAACTCTGGCTCTGGTGGGGAACCATGGCCTGCTTCACTAGAATCATCCCTGCTTCTTCTAGGATTCTAGGAAGGAGAAAAGGTAAGGAATAAGGCTCTGGCCCTCCACCATGGCACACACACACAACACACACACACACACACACACACACACACACCTGTTATCCCAGCACTAGGGAGGCTATGGCAGAAGAGCTGTGTGTTTGAAGCCAGCTCAAGGGACATAGAAAGTTCTAGGTTTTTTTTTTTTTTCTTTATTTTGTTTTGTTTGGGGGATTTCTGAGACAGGGTCTCCCTGTAGCCCCAGCTGGCCTGATACTCACTTTGTAGACCAGGCTGGCCTTGAACTCAAGCTGAACATTGGATGCCAGTCAGTATTGTGTATAGTGGGAGACTTAATTATCATCTCTGTTAGGACTGAGCTGAGATAAGTGTTGTCCAGTGGCCTGCAATTTGGGTTACTTGGATCCTTCACATAAGTGGTTGTTTTTTTTCACATGAAATGTGCTGAAGTAAGCAGAGATGGAATGCTGATTGTTAATTCCCCTCCCCTTTCTCCTGCACAAGTAGAGAAAAAGATACACATTTAAATGGTATAATCTCAGCATTGAAGGAAAATTATTCCCTACTTTGCAAATCTACTTGTAAGAATTTTAAAAAGCTTTATAAAGAAGCTTTAAAATGGAAAGAAAAGCCAGGCATCCTAGCACTTGGGACACAGAGGCAGGTGGATGTCTGAGTTCAATGCCAGCCTGGTCTACAGAGTGAGCCCTAGGCCAGGTGGGACTTAAAGGGAGAACCTGTCTTAAAAAATACCCAAAAAACCCCACATTTAATTAATTAATTAAAATAAAATGGAAAGAAAATAGGCAAATTCAGATTGCTAACAGAAATTTAAATCTTCAATGGCATTGAACTGTTGCTTTTAGTTGCTCTTGAAAACTGCAGGTAATAAGGTGAACCTTTTTTTTAAATTTTATTTATTTCTGTATGTGTATGAATGTACTGTCTACATGCAGGTTTGTGCACCCATGTCTCACAATGCTGTGGAGGTCAGAAGAGGGTCTCGGATTCCCCTGGAACTGGAGTTCTCCTGGAATTGGAGTTTCAGATGGTTCTTGGCCACCATGTGGGTGCTGGGGATTTGGTGCTAGGATCCGCAGAGGAGGGACAGCATACTTTGTTTTTCTGAGACGGTGTAACTTCACTTAGCATAACAGCTTCTACCTCCATCCATTTACCTGCAAAATTCATGATATTGTCTTTCTTTCACGCTGCATAGAACTCCATTGTGTAAATGTACCTCATCTTCATTATCCTCAACTCCTCAGTTGAGGGACACTTGAGTTGTTTCCAGCTCTTCACTATTAAGAAAGGAGCTGCAATAAACATGGTTGTGCATTTATCTCTGCTATGTGATGGATCCTTTGGGTATACAGCCAAGGGCATCAGGAGACAAAGGGGACAAGCCTGGTGTAAGCTGAGCCTTTCTCCTACTGAACCCAGGTACAGACCTTGGCATCTGGCCCTGGAGGACTGGTGGGGAGATTTCGGGTGGTGGACGGTGGTTCTCTGAGTACATCTCACCAGGTGAGTGATTGGGGCTCACCTCACTGAGATGCTGGGAACACGGGCTGCACTGCAGCCCAGGTGATGTGCCCTTCCAGCCCATAGGACCAGGAGTGCCTGGGAACCTCAGGGTTCGGTTTTTGCAGGCCTGGGTGTCTCAGGTGGCTTGGGTGTTGTGTGGCTTAGTCCATTGGGTGAGCTCTTTGCAGGTTGAGTAAAGGGTGTTGGTCTGTGTAGTGTTAGGATAGAGTTGAGGTTTTTGGAGCCTAAAGTGTCCACACCTGTACATCAATTGCTGGAGAGATGGCTCAGTGGTTAAGAGTGCTGACTGCTTTTGCACAGCACCCAGGTTCGATACCCAGCACCCACATGGTGGCTGAGAACTGTCTGTAACTCCAATTCCAGGAGAACTCCAGTTCCAGGGGAATCTGAGATCCTCTTCTGACCTCCGTGGCATTGCATGACATGGGTGCACAAACCTACATGCAGACAGTACATTCATACGCATACAAAAATAAAATAAATTAATAAATAAATGAAAGAGGACAACAATAAATTGCAGAATGAAATTACAAAAGATATAGAAACACTGAAGAAAATGCAAGTTGATTGGGCTTGCGGAGATGGCTCAGAGCTTAAGAGCACTGACTGCTCTTGCAGAGGACCCAAGTTCAATTCCCAGCACCCACATGCCAGCTAAGAACCATCTTTGACTCCAGTTCCACTGGAATCCAACACCCTCTTCTGACCTCCACAGCACTGCACAACACAGGTGCCCCAACTTCCATGCAGACAGTAAATTCATACACTAATAATTTTTTTTAAAACAGAAAATGCAAGATGGAGTGAAAAAAAAAGGAAATGCAACATTCCACCAACAACTTGGAAAAGATGGTAGAAACTAAATAATAGAGTGGATGAAGTAAAAAATAGAATATCAAGACTGGAAGACAATATAGAAGAATTGGATAAATCAAGTAAAGATTATGAAAAAAATTTTAAAATCCCATGAACAGAATAATCAGATACTGTGGAATACTAAGACCAAACCTACAAATTATAAGGCTAGAAGAGGAAGAAAATTCACAGGATAATGATATGGTGCAGGTCTTCAACAAAATTTTAGAGAAAATTTGTCCCAAATTAAAGCGAGAGACACACATACAAGTACTAGAAATATATAGAACATGAAGCAGACAGAGCCAGAAAAGAAATTCTCCACAACATATCATAGTAAAAACACAAGATGTTCAAAGCAGAGTAAGGATGCTGAGGGCTGCAAAAGAAAAACAAGTTATCTACTAAGGAAAACCTATCAGAATGAGAGTGGATTTCTAAATGCAGATGATGAGAGCCAGAAGAGCTTGATCTAAAATATTCCTCATTCTAGGTTGGAGAGATGGCTCAGGGATTAAGAGCCCCAACTGCTCTTGCAGAGGACCCAGGTTCAATTCCCAGCACCCACATGGCAGCTAAGAACTGTCTTTAGTGCCAGGCATGGTGGAGCATGCCTTTAATCCCAGCAGTCAGCAGGCAGAGGCAGGCAGATCTCCGTGAGTTCAAGGCCAGCCTGGTCTAGAGAGTGAGTTCCAGGCCAGCTGGGACTATAGGGATGCTCTGTCTCAATAAATAAATAAATAAATAAATAAATAAATAAATAAATAAATAAAATATACCTGGTTCTAAAAGACTACAGGTGGCAACCAAAAGTACTTTATCCAGCAAAAAATATCTTTTATAATGGAAGGAGAAAGGAAAATGTTCCATGATATAAATAAGTTGAAAGAATTCCTCTCCAATAAGCCATGCCTGCAGAGAATATGTCAAGCATACAAAAAGTGGAGGGCAGGCATGACTATAACCGATCAACACCAGAAAACAAATGATACTAATACTATGGAATTAAATCCTAGGGTAAGAATGTACTAGACATCAAAATGATTGGAAGCAATTTAATTCTCTCAGCAACAGTTTTAAATATCAATGGACTGAATTTTCCAATTAAGAGTCATAGATTAGTAGAATGGATTAAAATACAAAACCTGGGGCTGGAGAGATGGCCTAGCGGTTAAGAGCACCGACCGCTCTTTCAGAGGGGCTGGGTTTGATCCCCAGCACACACATGGTGGCTGAGAACTGTCTGTAATTCCAATTACAGGAGAACTATAGTTCCAGGGGAATCCAGCCCCCTCTTCTGACTTCCGTGGCATTGCATGTCATGGGTGCACAGACCTACATGCAGACAGTACATTCATACACATAAAAAATAAAAAATAAAAAAGAAACACTGATTTATAAATATGTTTCAGAAATTCACATGTTTATGATCAGGTGCTGTAAACCTAGATAAAACATTGATTTTTAGCTTAACAAGATCTGTGGCCAGGTCTAAATTAACCCTTTCCTAACAAGCTCTGCAGTGAGGTCAGTGCCCCAGGTACAAAAGACACATTCTCCAGCAGCACAGAGCAGAACATGGCAGAAGAATAAAGAAGTTTAAATGAAGAGTGCCTTGACTGTGTGTGCTCTCCTTCAAAACCAAGAAGAGAGACACCATTCTGTAACTTGTGTCCTAGAGCCTGCATGTAAGGAGTAAATTACAGAAACATTAGGGTAGAAAACATTCTAAATTTATTTTTTATAATACTTTCTCTTTTATCCTCACATTCTCTCTCTCTCTCTCTCTCTCTCTCTCTCTCTCTCTCTCTCTCTCTCTCTCTCTCATCTTTTTGAGACAGGGTCTCTGTGGTGGCAGCTGGCCAGGAACTTACTATGTAAATCCAGACTGGCCTTGAACTCACAGAGATCCACCTGCCTCTGCCTCCCAAGTGCTGGGATAAACATGTGTAAGAACACACCCAATTAATCCTCATTTTCTTGCTGAAAATTTATCTAAAAGGAATACACTGGGCAATATGCATATGACAATAAGAAGATTTTGCTGACAGGGCTCCTTACTGAAAATTGATTAAAAAAGTGGAAAACTACATGCATAAAATATCTGATCAACAAATATTTTCATTGAGGCACAAAGAACTAGTAATATAAACATCACTGTGAGTTGAGTGTGAAATACAAATGCCAACAGATAAAATAATCCAGCTTCAGAATCTCCACCTGTAAAACTGAGTAATTAGCAAACAAATATCAAAGGTTTATTTCTCCACAGGAAGGAAAAGCAGTGATTAGAAATTCTGCATTAAATGTCATGATTTGTGTCCTTCATTCTGTAAATTACCAGAAAAAACTGTACTCCTAGTAAATAAAAGTGATCAAGTCTGAGTCTGGGCTGTGGTTAAAAGCACTTCAAGCAAGAGAATCACCTCCCAGGAGACTAATGGTTACAGGTGTCAACAAACCTAGCAGTAAAACCTTCAGTCCTGGGGTGGTGGAATTAAAATTTAAGCCTTTGTTAAAATAACAAACTACAAAATTTTTGCATGTTTGGAGGCCGTCCATTTTAACACATTGGTGAGTATACATAATATCAGAAAAGTTTGATAACCATTGATTTAAATGTTCCCCACCCACCTTGTTTTTTATTTATCCTTGTTGTTTTCTAACAGTAATCTGCTGAATGATAATATATAAAGAAGAGATTCTTGCCACTGAGAAGACCTTCACTGTATGAATGTACCAAATTTACATGATCTCTTCATAGAATGAGAGAAATTAAGACTGTGCATTTGTGTTTCAAAGAAAGTAGAAGAGAAACTTTACTTTTAAATCTCTGGCTTATCACATACTTCACTTAGAGGTTAAATTTGTCAGTCTTGAGGCTCTGGTTGGAATTAAGACTCTCACATTCTGGAAATTTCATGGGCAATATTTAAGGAGCTTATAAGGCACATTTTAGTCTAGAGACTACCTTGGGACATTTTTTTCCAGTATGTAAGTTTTAAAATGACAATTCATGAAGTATTATGTGAATTTAATAGTCCATTTCAAAAATAAACTTAGAGAACAATATATCACTTTGTACATTCTAAACACATAGTTTTGTTCTTTGTAAGAAATTAATATTAAGGGGCTGGAAAGATGGCTCAGAAGTTAACAGCACTGGCTGCGCTTGCAGAGGACTGGAGTTTGATTCCCGGCACCCCAATGACCGCTAACTACCATGTGTAACTCCAGTTCCAGGGGATCCAACAGACTCTTTTGAGCTCAGTGGGCATTGCATAAAACATGTGCATTTACATATGTGCAGGCAACATACTCATACACATGAAATAACAAAACTTTTTAAATTAATGTTAAAAAGTAGAATCAAGGCCGGGTGTGGTGGTGCATGCCTTTAGTCCTAGCACTTGGTTGGCAGAGGCAGGCAGATCTCTGTGAGTTCAAGGGCAGCCTGGTCTACTGACTGAGTTCCAGGACAGCCAGACCTACAGGGAAACCCTGTCTCTAAAACAAAACAAAACAAAGCAAAGCAGTGGAATCTATCCTACAATATTGCATTTTAATTTATGGATGTCTAGCTCCATCTCTCACAAATGTAATTGATAATATTTGATAATTTGTCTTCAAACAAAAAAAAGCGAGCAGGGGTGTTTTCCTCAGGACCACCTGTCTCTTGAGTGTATTTCAAGATAACAACATCACCCCCAGGACCCCAGGTGATTATAGCTTAATGCACAAGACACCAAGTACTGTAGCATGTTTGTATTCCTATGCTGCGTGGTCCATGATGAGTTGTTACAAAGTGCCTGGATTTCTAACGCAGTAGTGTGTTCAACAGACAAGCAGAAATCACAATAGGGAATTCTACTAACTCTCCAATTGGAATATTCTTTCTGAACACTGATATTTACAGAGCTTCTTCAGTTTGCATAATAAGTATTCTATTTCTCAGCCAAAACTCCAGGATGGAAATCTCACATTATTATTGGGATGACAATATTATATGCTATAAAGCTTCTGAATTTATCATGGAGAAAAATGAAAGAAGCATAACACCTCCCAAAAGGAGACAGAGGCAGGTGGATTTCTATGAGTTCAAAGCCAACCTAGTCTACATAGTGAGTTCCAAGCCAGCTTGGGATAGAGGTAGACTCTGTGTCAAAAAGGCAAAAATGCAAAAAAGCAAATTGATAAACATACCAAGAAAGAAATAAAAGAAACAGTACCATTTAAAATTGCATTTAAAAATAAAATTATTATGTAAGAAAATCAAACCAAGGAAGTGAAAATCTGGTGTGATGGAATGCTTAAGACACTCAAAAAATGTTCAAACGGATACTAAAAGATAGAAACACTTTGATTAGTAACATAATCTTGTACAAAAATTCTACATATAATAAAAAAGTTTAAAAATAAGAAAGACTTCTCGCACTCATGAATTTGTAGGATTAATATTGTGGAGAGGGCCATCTGACCAAAAGCAATCTACAAATTTAATGAAAGAGGCATGAAACTCCCAACACAATTATTGACAGAAACTGAAATAGAGAATCCTCAAGTCCTTGCTATAGGGTAAGCAGAAACAATGTTTAAATCCCAGGTGAATTTCACACACCTGCCTGTGTTCAGATCCCCCAACTTTGACTGCAGAGACACAAGTGCCACTTTGATCACAAGACCAGGAGTCTCTCTCAGGGCCTCTGGTTTCCTCAGCACTCCCCTTCCACCTCCTGGTACCTACAGGAACCACACCTCTTCTGCTCTGGAACAGCCTGTCCACGTGGTTCTGTCTCTGGGGTGAACTTGTACATCTGTCCAGTGCTGGTCTGGTTCTGCCTGCCTCCAATTCTGCAGAACCCTGCTTTGGATGTGGAGGGCTCCCCAGGTCTCTGTGGACTCAGGGACCCTCCAGACTTTGGCACCTCTCCACTTCTGCTTCAGCCCTGCTCTCTCCTCCCAGGCTTTAACAGGAAGTGGATGTTTCTGGGTGTGTCACAGGAAGCCCAAGGCTGAAAATGAGGCAGACAGCAGGAGAGGGCAGCCTTTCCATTTGCTAACTAAATCAAAGTTAGATGTGCTTGTAGGTAAAGCATAGAAAATTCCAATTTAAAACTTATTAAAAAGAAAGATGCAGGAATTTTAGGAAACCATTAAAATGCCATCCCTGCAAATGATGGACTTAGAAAAAAGAGAAAAAAGGAATGGATAATATTTTAAATTTAGTCACAGAAGAATGTTTCCCAAAGCTACAGAAAAAGTTAGGCATCCAAGTACTAGAAGCCCACAGAACATCAAATACACAGGTTCAGAAAAGAAACTCTCCATGACATATCACAGTTAACACACTAAAGACACAACTACACAACAGTATTGAAAGTTCTAAGAGAGAAGGGCTAAGTCCCCTACAATGCCAGACCAATCACAATAACAGATTGATTGGTCAATGGTAATTAAAAAAATTATTCACTATTTTTCTTAATTATATTTGATTTTATGCAAACATTTACACTCAGAAGGACTTGGAATGTTTTTTTTTTTCAGAACTGCCCAAAATGAGTTTCTCAAAACATGAGGCTTCCATGGAGTTCATTAGAGAAGGAGAACAAAATTTTCTCATAGAGAGCAGAATTTCTGAGGGCTTCATACAGAGGCTGATGCTGCAGCATCAGCCTGCTCAATGGGAAAAAACACATGTGTGGCACTGTAAACATAACATGGATGGAGTGATCATAGACAATCTTCTGTTAAATTCCTGGGTTAATGTTCTTTCTTACTACAGGCTAAAAATAGATTCTTATATTTATAGACAACTACATCAGCCACCACTCATCAAAGAAGATGCTTTTGCAACAGATGGATTGTACTACACAGTTCAACAACTGTGCATACACAGAGAATAACTGTCTGTGAGATGCCAAACCCTAAGTAACAAATTTACAGTGGAAGTTTTATACTTTTGTCTCACAGAGCTTGATGGAATGAGGAGTAGAAAGAATAATGATTCATCTTTCCACTCTCATCAGGGTAATCTCCTCATCCAACAGAGAAAGAAAATCACCGAAGGCCACAATGTCTGAAGTGAGAGAATAAGAGATGACAGAGTGTGTGTCACTGGACAGGTCTCCCACATTAAATCTCCCTCACCCAGACCTCAGGGATCATGGCAGAAGAGGGGGCAGAAAGACTGTCAGAATCTGGGGTGGTGCTTGACCATAAGGAATGGTGACAGCAAGGCACAAAACCCATGCCAATCCAAGCAGATAAAACCCAGAACAGATCTGAGGACAGGAGGCCTCAAATTTTGCTGAGGGACTGTCAGCAACTGATCACTGCTGGATGAGGGATAGCTGGTCTTCTTCAAGAGAGTAATGCTAGACAGGATTAATAGGCATCAACAGTCATATGGATACATGACTTGACTTGAAAATCCTTAACATATAGGGTTGAAACAGGCATGGGAGGTCTAAATGTGATTAAGATGAATTGTATGAAATTCAGAAAAAATCAATTAATTTTTAATTTCATTAAAAATGTTCATTGAAAAAATGAAATCAAAATCTCAGGGTCAAGAAGCATTATATAGAGAGGAATGATCTATCCTCCTAACCATGCCTGTGTAAATTATATCCTATCTGTGATCAATAATGAAGACACAAAGATACTTACAAAATAAGCATATGAGCAGCATGAGAAAGGATGCTTGCCAAATAAGCCTAGACTGACTTCTCATGCACACAGAGATTTGCAACTTCCCAAACTCAGAGAACTTTTGGAAATGTACAGTGTCTTGGGCAATCTTATGTATTATGCAAGATCAAGGTTTTGCAATCTCTCTTCTGACAAAACTGGAATGGAGACATCAACAGTAGGGAGAAAATAGAGGAGGGCTGGAGAGATGGCCTAGTGGTTAAGAGCGCTGACCGCTCTTACAGAGGACCCGGGTTCTATCCCCAGCACCCACATGGTGGCCGAGAACCATCTGAAACTCCAATTCCAGGAGAACTCCAGTGCCAGGGGACTCTGACACCCTCTTCTGACCTCCGCAGCATTGCACAACACGGGTGCACATACTTGCATGCAGACAGTACATTCATACACATACAGAAATAAATAAAATTAAAAAATAAATAAATAAATAAATAAAAGAAAATAGAGGAATCTACTAATGCCATGTGAAAGACACATATATTTAACACATTGCTATTCAAAGGTGGGAAGACAATACAGAATTTCATGCTCTTTAAATATATTATGGGATTCTCCACATACTACTATGTCATTTTGGCAGAAATGCATTAATACTCCCAAAGCAAAGAAAAATCACTAGCAATCAGAAAGACATAAAATTTTTAAAGCTGAAACAAAAATGCAATATTTACACATTTCACAAAATATTATATTTCATCTATTAAATGCTAACATTTCCAAGAAATCTGACATGATATAATCAATAATTAAATAAATGATTAAATAAAGTGATATTTAAGTACTAGTAAGCCTCCCATAGTTCACATAGGATAAAATATAGTCATTTGACATTTTCAACAGGTCACATAGTGAAGACATTGTTACACTATCTACTGAAACAGACCATGGCACAAATATTTTCAGGTCTTCATCCTTCTTTACTTAGGAACTCTCAGCTGGGCCCCTCTTTCATCCATTTAAACCTACCTGGTTGGCTACAGTATCTTCACATTCCAGGACTCTTTGCTTGAGTCCAGGTAGGAGATCAAGACAGGCTTACACCTAGCAAGACCTGTGATGAGAAAGAGTGGTGTGGCTCTTGCTGGATTGCTTAGGAAGTAATAGATTTCTAACAGTAACCTGCTGAATGATCATACGTAGGTCAGAGATAATTCACTGAATAATTTCCCAATTTTTGTTTTCTCACATAATAATTAAAATACATAGGAATTTCTCCATTTTATATACTGAGTTCTATCATTGATTGTAAATGCAGCTACAGAAATGGCACTTTATGATTCTGGCTACAGTAGCACATATTAATGGATGACTGAAATTTACACACAAACTACTGATGATGGATAATTCCTCTAACAGGCGGAAGTTGAAAGAAATGATAAAGTGTGAAAATGCTCTTCTCAATGTCCAGATATTCCCAATACACTGATTTTTAATAAATTTTAAAAATACTCAGATAAACTAACATATGAACAAAGTAGACTGTTCTCTGTCAAAGGAAGCAGAACAGCATTAAAAAAAATTCTGCAAGAAAAAATCTCCTCACCTATAGACACCAGATTGCTGTAATTTTCCAACATCGGCTCCCTGTACAAAGCCCTCTGAGAAGAGTCGCGACACTTCCACTCCTCCTGGGAGAAGTCAGTGGATACATCCTTAAAGGTAATTGGATCCTAAAATGAAAAATGATCATTTGACCAAGTATTAGTCACTTTTCTGTTGCTGTGATAAAATCACCATGACTCAAGGGAACATATAAATGAAAGTGCTTATTTGAGCTTATGATTGACAGTTTCATGGAATTAAGAGTCCAATGTGGCGGGGAGGCATGGTGGCCAGGGCTGGAGCAGAAAGCAGAGGTTCACATCTCCAATGAGCACAGGAAGTTAAGAGAGAGACTGGAGACTGGCAAGGCTTGTTAAACTCACTAAGACCACCCCAGTGACATACTTCCTCCAGAATGGCCACACCCTCTAAGAGCTCCCAAAACAGCACCACCAACTGGAGACAAACTGTCTGAATACTTAAACCCTGTGGGGGACACTCTCACTCAAACCACCACAACCATATGATGTGAACAGGGTACTACACAAGTGAAAAACACAAAATTAGTAAAGATGTTATGATGACTAGAAGAACAATCAGAATTGTTCAAAGCATATGATTTTTTTCCTGGTATATTTGTAATGAAAATAAACTTTATTACATCAAGTAAGAAACACATACAAAGATACAAACAGTTTCAGCCATTTCCTTCCAGATCAGCTTACTGCAATTGTAGAACCAACATCTACACACTGTCTCAGGATGGAAATATTCAAGGAATTTGTTTACTTAGGTACACAGCTCTTTCATCTGTATTTTACAACTTGTTCATTTTTGTTGTTGTTTTGTTTTTTGGAGACACTTGTTGTCAGAGCTGGCCTGGAGCTTGCTCTGTAATCCAGGTTGGCCTTGTACTCACAGCCATTGGCTTGCTTCTGCTTCTTGTCTACTGGCATTAAAAGCATGCATCACCAGGCCTTGCACCTTTTTCATTTTTAAAGACTGATTTCAAAGCAATCAGAGTCAAGCACATGCTAGGAGAAAACAGCTTATTTGAGCAGAATCTACACTGAATAGCAAGCTGGCCAGCTACTAAGTCAAATGTGCCATTGGTATGCACTGAAATCCTCAGAGTCCAATGAGTTTAGGAAAAGGAAGAAATCAGTACGGATGATGCAAATGGCAAAAGAAGACTAATAGGAGACAACAGTCCTTGGGGGCAGACATTAGTTTCCTGTAACTTGACATGCATATAAAATTAAGGCCTCACCATAAGAATACCATTTCCCTCCTGTATTTATTATTTTTTTTTTGCTCTTTTTGAGTCAGGGTCTCCATGTAGCCCCAGCTCTCCTGAAACTCACTCTATACACCAGGCTGGACTTCAACTCACAAAGATCCACCCAGCTCTGCCTCCCAAGTGCTATCCCTCCTGTATTTTTAACCTACAAGATCTATTGTACATATTTTTCCTATGTAAAGTAACACTGATTTGTAAATATGTTTCAGAAATTCACATGTTTATGATCAGGCGCTGTAAACCTAGATAAAACATTGTTTTTTGGCTTAACAAGATCTGTGGACAGTTCTAAATTAACCCTTTCCTAACAAGCTCTGCAGTGAGGTCGGTGCCCCAGGTATAAAAGACACATTCTCCAGCAGCACAGAGCAGAAGTATATCCCAGAGCCTGCATGTAAGGAGTAAATTACAGAAATATTAGGGTAGAAAATATTCTAAAATTATTTTTTATAATACTCTTTTTAAAAAATTTTTTTATTAATTTTATTTCTGTATGTGTATGAATGTACTGTCTGCATGCAGGTCTGTGCACCCGTGTCGTGCAATGCTGCAGAGGTCAGAAGAGGGTGTCGGACTCCCCTGGAGCTGGATTTCTCCTGGAGTTGGAGTTTCAGATGGTTCTCAGCCACCATGTAGGTGTGGGGATCGAACCCGGGTCCTCTGTAAGAGCGGTCAGCACTCTTAACCACTAGGCCATCTCTCCAGCCCAATACTTTATCTTTTATCCTCATATTCTCTCTCTCTCTCTCTCTCTCTCTCTCTCTCTCTCTCTCTCTGTCTCCCTCATCTTTTTCTGACAGCGTCTTCCTGTTGTGCCAGCTGGCCTGGAACTCACTATGTAAATCCAGGCTGGCCTTGAACTCACAGAGATCCACCTGCCTCTGCCTCCCAAGTGCTGGGATAAATGTGTGTACCAACACACCCAATTTATCCTTATTTTCTTGCTGAAAATTTATCTAAAAGGAATACACTGGGCAATATGTATACGACAATAAGAAGATTTTGCTGACAGGGCTCCTTACTGAAAATTGATTTAAAAAAAAGTGGAAAACGACATGCATAAAATATCTGATCAACAAATATTTTCATAGAGGTACAATGAACTAGTAATGTAAACATCACTGTGAATTGAGTGTGAAATACAAATGCCAACAGATAAAATAATCCAGCTTCAGAATCTCCACCTGTAAAGCTGAGTAATTAGCAAACAAATATCAAAGGTTTATTTCTCCACAGGAAGGAAAAGCAGTAATAAGAGATTCTGCATTAAATGTCATGATTTGTGTCCTTCATTCTGTAAATTACCAGAAGAAACTGTACTCCTAGTAAACTAAAAGTGATCAAGTCTGAGTCTGGGCTGTGGTTGAAAGCACTTCAAGCAAGGGAATCACCTCCCAGGAGACTAATGGTTACAGGTGTCAACAACCCAGCAGTAATCCTTCAGGCCTGGGGTGGTGGAATTAAAATTTAAGCCTTTGTTAAAATAACAAACTACAAATTTGTTAAAGTGACAAACTACAAGTCTGTTGCGTGTTTGGAGGCTGTCAATTTTAGCACATTTCTCATATTATGTAAACTCACCAAAGTTTGATAACCATTGATTTAAAGGATCCCCATCCCAGTGGCTTTTTTTATCCTTGTTGTTTTCTAACAGTAATCTGGTGATTAATAATATGTAAAGAAGAGATGATTCTTGCCACTGAGAAGAGCTTCACCTTATGAATGTATCAAATTTACATGATCTACTCATTGAATGAGAGACACTGATTGTGTATTTGTGTTTCAAAGAAAGAGGATGAGAAACTTTACTTTTAAATCTCTGCACATCATGTAATTCACTGAGAGGATAAATTTGTGAATCCTGAGGCTCTGGTTGGATCCAAGACTCTCACATTCTGGAAATTTCATGGGCAATATTTAAGGAGCGTATAAGGCACTTTTTAGTCTAGAGATTACCTTGGTACATTTCTTCTGGTATAAGTTTTAACATGACAATTAGTGTTAATTTAATAATCCATTTCAAAAATGAATTTAGAGAACAAAATGTCACATTGTACCTTCTAAACACATACTTTTGTTCTTTGTAAGAAAATAATATTAAGGGGCTGTAAAGATGGCTCAGAAGTTAACAGCACTGGCTGCTCTTGCAGAGGACTGGAGTTTGATTCCCAGCATGCCAATGACCGCTAACTACCATGAGTAACTCCAGTTCCAGGGGATCCAACAGACTCTTCTGAGCTCAGTGGGCATTGCATAAAACATGTGCATTTACATATGTGCAAGCAATATACTCATACACATGAAATAAAATAACAAAACATTTTTAATTAATGTTAAAAAATGGAATCTAGGCCAGGCATGGTGGTGCATGCCTTTAATCCTGGCACTTGGGAGGCAGAGGCAGGTGGATCTCTGTGAGTTCAAGGGCAGCCTGGTCTACAGACTGAGCTCCAGGACAGCCAGACCTACAGGGAGACCCTGTCTCAAAAACAAAACCAAACAAAACAAAACAAAACAAAACAAAACAAAAGAAAAAAGTGGAATTTATCCTCCAATATTGCATTTTAATTTATGGATGTCTGGCTCCATCTCTCACAAATGTAACTTACAATATTTGATAATTTGTCTTCAAACAAAAAAAAGTGTGCAGAGGTGTTTTCCTCAGGATCACCTGCCTCTTGAGTGTACTTCAAGATAACACCATCACCCCCAGGACCCCAGGTGATTACAGTCTAATGCACAAGACACCAAGTACTGTAGAATGTTTATATCCCTATGCTATGTGGTACATGATGAGTTGTTACAAAATGCCTGGATTTCTAACACAGTAGTGTGCTCAACAGACAAGTAGAAAACACAATAGGGAATTCTACTAATAACTCTCAAATTGGAATATTCTTTCTGAATACTGGTATTTACAGAGCTTCTTCAGTTTGCATAATAAGTGTTATACTTCTCGGTGAAAACACCAGGTGGAAATTGCACTTTATTATTGGGAAGAAAATATTATATGCTATAAAGCTTCTGAATTTATCATGGGAAATAAATGAAAGAAGCATAACATCTCCCAAAAGGAGACAGAGGGAGATGGATTTCTATGAATTCAAAGCCAACCTAGTCTACATAGTGAGTTCCAAGCCAGCTGGGGATAGAGGTAGACCCTGTGTCAAAAAGGCAAAAAAGCAAATTGATAAACATACCAAGAAAGAAATCAAAGAAACAATACCATTTAAAATTGCATTTAAAAATAAAATTATTTTTTTGTCTTTTTTTTACATAAATTTATTTTTATTTTTTTAACAAATCTAGACCTGTGTTCCCACCCATTCCCCCACTCCTCCAGAGCTCATGCATTCTGCCAGACATGCCTTTCATCTCTTCCTCAGTCTTTTTCAATATTCTCCATGAGGAAGTTGACTGTTTTGAGCAGAAATTCACTGTTTCACCAGTCAGCTCTTTTGATGAAGTCCTTTCTGTTTTTGTTATTGTTGTTGTTGTTGTTGTTGTTATGTTT
>VZQC01003291.1:2874824-2933233 GCA_009823505.1 Rhizomys pruinosus
TGGTCCATGATGAGTTGTTACAAAGTGCCTGGATTTCTAACACAGTAGTGTACTCAATAGACAAGCAGAAATCACAATTGGGAATTCTACTAATAACTCTCCAATTGGAATATTCTTTCTGAACACTGATATTTACAGAGTTTCTTCAGTTTGCTTAATAAGTGTTCTATTTCTTGGCCAAAACTCCAGGATGGAAATCTCACATTATTATTGGGATGACAATATTATATGCTATAAAGCTTCTGAATTTATCATGGGGAAAAAATGAAAGAAGCATAACACCTCCCAAAAGGAGACAGAGGCAGGTGGATTTCTATGAGTTCAAAGCCAACCTAGTCTACATAGTGAGTTCCAAGCCAGCTTGGGATAGAGGTAGACTCTGTGTCAAAAAGGCAAAAATGCAAAAAAGCAAATTGATAAACAAACCAAGAAAGAAATAAAAGAAACAGTACCATTTAAAATTGCATTTAAAAATAAAATTATTATGTAAGAAAATCAAACCAAGGAAGTGAAAATCTGGTGTGATGGAATGCTTAAGACACTCAAAAAATGTTCAAACGGATACTAAAAGATAGAAACACTTTGATTAGTAACATAATCTTGTACAAAAATTCTACATATAATAAAAAAGTTTAAAAATAAGAAAGACTTCTCGCACTCATGAATTTGTAGGATTAATATTGTGGAGAGGGCCATCTGACCAAAAGCAATCTACAAATTTAATGAAAGAGGCATGAAACTCCCAACACAATTATTGACAGAAACTGAAATAGAGAATCCTCAAGTCCTTGCTATAGGGTAAGCAGAAACAATGTTTAAATCCCAGGTGAATTTCACACACCTGCCTGTGTTCAGATCCCCCAACTTTGACTGCAGAGACACAAGTGCCACTTTGATCACAAGACCAGGAGTCTCTCTCAGGGCCTCTGGTTTCCTCAGCACTCCCCTTCCACCTCCTGGTACCTACAGGAACCACACCTCTTCTGCTCTGGAACAGCCTCTCCACGTGGTTCTGTCTCTGGGGTGAACTTGTACATCTGTCCAGTGCTGGTCTGGTTCTGCCTGCCTCCAATTCTGCAGAACCCTGCTTTGGATGTGGAGGGCTCCCCAGGTCTCTGTGGACTCAGGGACCCTCCAGACTTTGGCACCTCTCCACTTCTGCTTCAGCCCTGCTCTCTCCTCCCAGGCTTTAACAGGAAGTGGATGTTTCTGGGTGTGTCACAGGAAGCCCAAAGCTGAAAATGAGGCAGACAGCAGGAGAGGGCAGCCTTTCCATTTGCTAACTAAAACAAGTGGGTCTTCCAGAAATCAAAGTTAGATGTGCTTGTAGGTGAAGCATAGAAAATTCCAATTTAAAACTTACTGGAAAGAAATATGCAGGAAATTTAGGAAACCATTAAAATACCATCCCTGCAAATGATGGACTTAGAAAAAAAGAGAAAAAAGGAATGGATAGTATTTTAAATTCAATCACAGAAGAATGTTTCCCAAATCTACAGAAAAAGTTATGCATCCAAGAAGCCCACAGAACATCAAATACACAGGTTCAGAAAAGAAACTCTCCAAGACACATCAAAGTTAACACACTAAAGACACAGACTACACAACGGTATTGAAAGTTCCAAGAGAGAAGGGTTAAGTCCCCTACAATGCCAGACCAATCACAATAACAGATTGATTGGTAAATGGTAATTTTTTTAAAAAAATTATTCACTATATTTCTTTTATTATAATTGATTTATGCAAACTTTTACAATCAGAAGAACTTGGAATTTTTTTTTCAGAACTGCCAACACTGAGTCTTATACTTCACAAAACAATTGACAGAGAAGTAAAAGCTTTTGATGACATAGACTAAAAGAACTTATGTCCATGGAGACTCCTCTACAGAAAACACTGGAAAGATTACTAGGCACAAAATTAAAGGATAAGCACATCTAGATGTCACAGGAGAAAAATAATGCCAAAACTCTTAATCTAAGAGGCCAGAGAAAACAGCACAGTATCAAAAAAGCACAGGACTGTATATGCATTATCTATAATAATTCTTAATATTAATAGTCCCAATTCCTGGGCATCAAAGGACACAAACTAGCAGATTAGATTAGGAAAGAGGATCCATTTTCTTGCTGCCTTAGAGAAACAAATGTTGCTATCAAAGACACACACTACCAAAGGATAAAGGAACTGAAAAGCTAAGCAATCATGGAACTAGGAAACCAACAAGCATGTCTACAAAAACAACAAGCAAAGTAGATTTGAAACAGAATTTTGCAGAAAAGATGAACAATAGTACACCCTCAATAAGGGACCAATTGATCAGGAGTATACTACAATTCTAAATATGTACACACCAAAGATGGATTCTCTCAATTCTATAAAAGAAATGCAACTAGATGAAAAAACACACAGATTCTCTCCAACTCATTAATAGATGGAAATTTTAATACTCTATCTCCAAAAGACAGAAACTGAACAGAGAAGCAATGGAGTTGGATAAAACAATAAATCAAATTCAACTTCCCCCACTGAACCTCCTTGCAAAAGACATTGATTGATCCCACCCAGGCATTCTGCTGGGAAAGGATAGAGCAGTGAACATTTTCAGAGACAGCAGATATACCTTGACCACCCTTCATGTCCACAGAATGATTCCTGAATATAAGGAAAGAGGATTCTTAATTGCAAATGGAAAAAAAAAAAAAACTTTCAAAACAAAGAAGAAATTGCAGCTCTCGGGGATATCTGGCTCCCCAAAGACGTGGCAGGGGCCACCAAAAGTCTGACACTCCCAAGGCAAAGGAAATTAACTGGTGGACCAATTAAATAGAGGCCCAGAGGCTGCTGAACTACCTGTGGAGACACTCATCAATTTTCCAAGAACCTTCCCTGTCCTGTGTCCCCCATGAGCCAGCATAGCCTATGAAGGAAGTAAACAATGCCTGCTCCCTGGGAACACAAAGGGACCCTGGGGTATAGTGCACTCTGCCAGACACCAGGGTCATAATTCACACACATTCTGGTGCCTCCTTGAGGACCAGCTTCACCACACAACCCACCTGGCTGCCACAAAACCAACTCACCTATGTTCTTTAAAATACCAAACTGAACAGTTTTGGGAATTAACTACCCAGATCACCTCTCCTCATCTCTCTTGTATTCAAGTCAACCCTAAACAAAGGGCCAAGTGTACACTGGCTGTCTATGTAAGAGGACTAAACCATGGGGGAAAATGGGAAATTTACTTCATTCAAATAAGGGCCCCTTGTGTAGGGTAAAGACATTTGCTAGTATTTGTGGACACATTCTCCAAATGTGGGGAGACATTTGCTACAAAAAAAAAGAACCAGCCTCACTGTGGTCAACAACCTCCTACATGAAATAATTTCTAGGTTTGGGTTGCCTCTGCCAATTGGCTTAGATAATGGACCTGCCTTCATATCACATGTAGCTCTAAAGATCACTAAGTGGAAACTACATTGCATATACTGGACCCAAATCTCTGGACTGGTTGGATATATAAATCATACTACTAAGTCCACACTCTCTAACTTACTCTTAGAGAATGGTAAAAAGTGGCTCAACCCCCTAGAACAGGTCCTCCTTAAGGTTAGATGTACTCCCTGTAACAAGATAGACTTCATCTTCTGTGAGATCATCTTCCATCAGCTGCCTTCCCTACTACCTAGATTAAGGGAATCTACTCTAGAAGGAATTACCAACTAGTTTCTACTTCCAGTTTCTCCAAGGTGTCCAGACTGTGGTGATTGTCTCTTTGGTCTTTTTGGGACAGGGCCTACATTTAGTCCCAGCAGGCCTGGAGCTTGCTTTGTAGAACAGCCCTGAAAGTTTTTGTTTTATTCTTTTGAGGCAAGATCTCAGGTAGCCCAGACTGGCTTCAAACTCTCTATGTAGGTAAGGATGTCCTTGAACCTCTGATCTTCCTGTCTCTACATTCTGAGTGCTAGGATTACAGGCATGAAAACAAAAACAAAAACAAAAACAAAAAAAAAAAAAACCCTACCTCCAGGTGTTATTCTTCATAAAAGAATAGAAGCTAGCCAGATATTTTACTGCAGAATACAAGAGGACAAACTCTCAAAGGCTTACACTGGAAGGAGACCAAAGAGATCACTATGCCAATCTATCTTATGTCACTCTATAGTTTTGATAATCTTCTTTTGTAAAGCTTCGTGAAAAGACAGCATTTACTAAGGCATAATTTCTATTTGGGCATATAAAATTTTGAGTCCCATTTGGCTTGACCCTTACTGAAGGGGATATTGTTACTATTCAAGGTCTTTATCAGTCTCCAACTAGATAGTGATCTTGTAAAATATAGTTATAGAGAACACATAGTTTTGACCAGTAATTAGAAATCATTCAGTTTCATTTCTTAGTTTTATGAACCAGTGATTATTTTTAATATTGTATGTTATGTGCATGAGTGCATTGGCTGCATGTGGTGAGTGCACTCATTTCATTCAATGTTGTGGTCAGAAGAGGGTGAATCCCCGGGAACTGGAGTGAAGTACAGTTTTCCGCAGCCATGTGTGTTCTGGGTACCAAAGCCAGGTCTGCTGTAAGAGTAGCCAGTACTCTTAATGGCTGAGCCATCTCTCCAAATCCATAAACAGAAGACAACTAAAAAAGTATTTTGAGGATTTGGCCTCCATGTATGTAAGTGCACCTGCTTTGTGCAATACCTGTGGAAGTCAGAAGAGGGCATCAGATCCTTGGAACTAAAGTTAATGCACAGTTGCTAACTGCCATGTTGGTGATAGGAACCAATCCTGGGTCCTATGCCAAAGCAGCTACAATGGACCTACACCATTAGAATTGTCTGAATAAATAAGAAGTGAAACTCTTCAATTTAGCTTTTACCAGTGGGTTTAAACTTGCAGGATGTGAAGATTAATCGTGCTAATCCTAGGTGTCAACTTGACTGGGTTTGGGATTAACCAAAATGAGAAAGACATCTTCATATTGGATTATCTGAAGCTGGATGACCCACCCTAAATGTGGGCATTACCTTCTGATGGCAGCCAGCATAAAAGGCCATGGCAGAAGGGAGCTTGTCCCTTTTTTGCTGCTTGCCTGCTCTCTCACTGGTGAGTTCATCTTGCTGCTGTAATCAGCTCATCAGATTCCAGCCTCTGCTGGACTGAAGATGGGCAGCTCTCCAGGAATCCACCAGGCCTTGAGCACTGGATTGGGATGAGATATCCAGCCTTGAGGACTGAGCAACACCTGGATTCTGAGCCTCTCCAGTGTGGTACAGCTATTCTTGGACTACTGAGATTCTAACCCATCAGAAAATCCAATGAATCCAGATAGATAGATAGATAGATAGATAGATAGATAGATAGATAGATAGATAGAGATATAGATATTCATTTTACTGATTCTGTTTCTTTAAAGAACCTTAACTAATAAAGATTTTGGAAGTAGGAGTGGTTCTAGAGAAACAGTATTGAAAGGATGCATTACTTCTATGGGCTTGGTAGTTTCTGCAGCCAGCTCTCCATGACAAGAAAGCCTACACTGCTAAAGGCTCTCCTGGTGGCATGGAGAGGAATGAAAATCCTTGGTGCAGACTATTTGAAGCAATTATGAAGACAGATGCAACTGAGTTCCCTAACTCACCTCTTGTGAGGAGCAAGGAATTTAGCAACTCTCTATATAAAACATTTGACAAATTGTGGGAAAATAAGAAAAATGATGATGTTGACTGGTTGCTCCTAGCAACTCTGGATAAAGTGAGGGAGGAAAACAAGGAGCTCAGTGATAAAGTTAACCAGCTCCAGATTCACATCAACAGTTTAAAAGTTTCCAGTGCACCCTGGAAGAGGCTCTTCACTCCAGCAGCCAAAGAACTAAAGCTGCACAAAATCAAGCTGGAGCCCTTATTATATGATTGGTTGATTTATAATGCAAATGTAATTCCCAGCCATGGAGAGTGTCAGCAATCACAGTGAGGGCACTAGTAGGGAAGTGTGGAATCCTGAAACTTGGGGTGGAGATGTATGGCAGAACCACGATGAGGATGAAGACTTTGAACCCTCGGATTCTGAGGGATTTACTTCATCTGAGGACTGAATCTCCCCACCCTCAGCAGAGAAGGCATCCCCAAACCTTGCAGACCTGCCTTCCCTACCCTTGACTAAAGAAACTAATTCGACCTTCACAAAGAGAGCTGATGTCCCCCAGTGCCCAGCAATTGTAGCCTCTAGACCTATAACCAGAGTCAAGGCTAAGCAGGCCCCTAGTTGTGAGATAGAAAGTATGGTCCAGGAGGTGGTGCACTACACCACTACAGAACTTAATGATTTTGCTAATTCATTCAGGCAGAATTCTAATGAATGCATGTGGGAATGGATTTCAAACATGTGGGATAATGGTGGAAGTAATATAAAATTGGATCAGACTGAGTTTATCCATATGGGACAACTAAGTGTAGATTCTAGGTTTCACACAGATGCTCAAGTGGTTAAAAAGGGTGTTAAAAGTTTATTTGATTGGTTGGCTGAGGTATGTATTAAAAGATGGCCTACTGACAGAATTAAAGATGTCTGGTATTCTTTGGCTTAGTACTGATGAAGGGATTCAAAAAAAAATCAAGAATAAGGCTAGATTCCTGGTATATCCCAACATACCCGCCTCTGGTTCTGAGCTGCAAGCTCCTCTGAAAAGACTCATTTCCCCACCTCTCCTCCAAATCTACTCCATTATGCTCCCTTACTCCTGAGATTTCTAGGCCAGCCCCCTTCGGATCCCACGTTTTGGCCACTCCTCTCTGATCCTCCATGAGTTTCTAAGGCCCACCCGCATTCAGGTTGCCCAACACAGCTTTCCATGTAGTTTCTGTCCCTCTAGTGAGTTTTTCCATCCCCTGATTAGACATATTTACCTGTCCCCATGCCTCTGATCCTCCTTTACAATGCTATGAGAGGTCCCTGGGACAATCCTGAGACCTGGGGTCCCCTCTAGGCCAGATACTGTGCAGCCCTCCTCAAATTCTGCCCCACACAGCTCCATTTGGTCACTTCTACTCTGGTGAGTTTCCTAGTCACAATCAAACCCAGCAGTCTAGCTGGCCTTGGACTCATTCCAAAGTCTTCTTTGGCCCCGCCCACTAGCAGCCTGCCTCCTTCCTCCTACTTTGCTCTCTGACATCACTCACATTACATCCTTCCTCTAAATCTTGAGTTTTCTCTGTTCCCATTACCCATCATTGCCCAAACACTGCCTTCTGTCTCATTGCAATCACTCCTATGACCCTATGGGGGTCCCACCTCACTGACACCCCACCCCTTCCCCTCACCTCTAACTAATTTAACAAGGATCCCCTTCTGTCAGCCCAGCCCTGGACACCCTCTACTAGGGCATTTTACATGGTTGATATCTTTATCAATTACAACTAAACCTAAGGACAACATATCCATCTATCTTAATGTGAGAATGTAAATAAAAACAGAAAATGTTCTGTGCCTTTGTATGCCAGTGCTGGGTAGTTCATAAATTGAGACCTTAGAAAATACCTAGATTTCTAACTCTATACTGTGAGCAATACAAAGAACACATAATAGGGTATTTTCCAGATGATTTTCCACCTGTAATATTCTGCAAAATCATTGATAATATTTACAGTTTTTTAGTTTTCATGATTAATGTTCTACTTCCACATAAACCCCTCAGACCAAAATTTACCAAGATTGATCTGGCTATAGCTGCTGCTGAGTGCCAGTTTTGCCAAGCAAAGAGACCAACACTGAGCCCCCCACATGGCATATTCCCTGGGGTGACAAGCAGCAACCTGGCGGCAGGTTGACTACATTGTACTACTTCCATCATGGAGGGGACAGCACCTTATACTTACAGGAATAGACACTTACACTGGTTATGGATTTGCCTTTCTTGCACATAATTCTTCTGCCAAAACTATGAGCCAGGGACTTACTGAATGCCTTATCCACCATCACAGTATTCCTTATAGCATCGCTTCTGACCAGTGAACTCACTTCACAGCCAAAGAAGTGCCACAGTGGGCCCATGGGCATGGAATCCACTAGTCTTACTATGTTCCCCACCACCCTGAAGCAGCTGGTTTGACAGAATTATGGAATGGCCTTTTGAAGACAAGGTTATAAGCACCAATTACATAACAATACCCTGGAGGGCTAGGGCAAGGTTCTCCACCAGGCTGTATATGCTTTGAATCAGCATCTAATATATGGTATAGTTTCTCCTATAGACAGATTTCACAGGTCCAGGAATCACAGGGTGGAGGTTGGAAGGATTCTACTAGTCACCCACTAGGAAAATATTTGCTTCCTGTATGAATGACCTTGTGATCTGTTGGCCTAGAAATTTTGGATTCAAAGGAGACATGCATTTGCCAGGAGACACAGCAAACATTCCAACTTGACTGGATTTGGGATTAACAAAAATGAGAAAGAGATCCTCATATTGGATTATCTCAAGCTGGATGACCCACACCCTAAATGTGGGCATTACCTTCTGATGGCAGCCAGCATAAAAGGCCATGGCAGAAGGGAACTTGTCCCTCTTTGCTGCTTGCCTTCTCTCTCACTGGTGAGTTTGTTTCGCTGCTGTGATCAACTCATCAGATCACAGCTTAGACTAAAGTCTGGCTGCTCTCCAGGAATCCATCAGGCCAGACTGGAACTACTGAGACATCCAGCCTTGTGGACTAAGCAGCTACCTGGATTCTCAGCCTCTCCACTTCAGTGCAGATACTCTTAGACTAGTCAGACTCTACCCCATAAACAAATCTAGTAATCTCTCTCTCTCTCTCTCTCTCTCTCTCTCTCTCTCTCTCTCTCTCTCTCTCTCTCTCTCTCTCTCCTTCCCAATCTCCAGGCTATGCACGGGAGTCTTGCCTTTCATCACTCTGATATGTTCATTGTCAAGAACACATTCATTCATTATCTTTTTGGGTAGAATATCAAATTAAGAGCACTAGCTGCTCTTGTAGGGGTTCTGAGTTTGGTTCCCAGCACCCACATGACTGACAACAGTCTGTGTGTCCAGGTGGAAGGGATCCGATGCTCTCTATAGCCACTGTAGGCATTGCACACTTGTGGTGTACTTACATACAAAAGTTCATACAAAAAAATAATGACTTTTTACATAGTACTTTTATTATTTTGGGAACTGGAATGCTGGCTTAGTGTTTTAGAGTACATACTGCTCTAGGAGAGGACACAACATTGTTTCCAGGCACCCATGTTACACAACTCACAACTGACTATAACCCCAAATCTAGAGAACTGACATCTTCTTTTGGCCTCTATGCGTACCTGAATTTACATGCATACCCTGAACTCCATGTTTATATTCTATATATATATATAATTTAAAAAACAGGGCTGGGTGTGGTGGTGCACGACTTTAATGCCAGCACTAGGGAAACAGAGGCAGATATACATTTGTGATATTGAGGCCAGCCTTGTCTACACAGTAAGTTCCAGACAAGGTGGGGCTCGAGGGAGACTCTGTCTTAACCTTCACCCCAACAAAAAATTTCAAAAATTAAAAATAATGGGGGGCTGGACATGGCTCAGTATTTAAGAGCACTGACTGCTCTTCCAGAGGACCCAAGTTTGATTCCTAGCACCTACATGGAAGTTAACAACCTCTTCCTGCTTTATTAGAAAATATAAACTGCCAGTTGTGGGGGCACATGCCTTTAATCCCAGCACTCAGGAGGCAGAGGAGGGCCTATCTCCGGACATTCAAGGCCAGCCAGAATAATGAGTTTCAGGCCAAATGGGGCTAAAGAGAGATCCTATATCAAAAAAAGAAAAGAAAGAAAGAAAATATTTTTTTTTTATTAAAAAGTAAAGGTGTTTGGAGGAAAAGATGGTTGTAGAATGACACATGCATTGGACATCCAGCCTTGGGGCCCAGGGTACACCAGGTCCCTACAGACTAAATGCATGGACCATGTGAAGAACCTTATCACACAGAAGGAATATTTTCCTGACCTTAGGTGTTTCTACGCTGATCTCAAAAATCTCTGGTACTACTAAAACTGGAGGCCTTGTCCCACAGTAGAAGTTTTCATGTTCTACCAAAGTCAATGTCCCAGTGTCAAAGTGCTCTATGGTCTACACAGGGAGTTCCAGACTAGCTGGGGGTATAGAGAGACCCTGTCTCATAAAAATAAAATAAAATAAAAAATAAAAATTAAAAAAATAAACAGTGAAAAGGCCAGATGTGGTAGCATGAGCCTTTAATACTGGCACTCAGGAGGCAGAGGCAGGCAGATCTCTTTGAATTCAAGGCCAGCCTGTTCTACATAGTGAGTTCCAGGACAGCTGAGGCTACAGGAAGACCCTGGCTCAAAAAGACATAAAGTAAATAAATACATAATTTTCAAAATTAAAGAAGAGAAAATAAGAAATACCAATACAAGAAGCACATAGAACTCCAAACAGACAAGATCAGAAAAGAAATTCTCCATGCCACATCATAGTTAAAATGTTAGACACCCAAAACAAAGACAAAATCCTTAAAGCCACAAGAGAAAAACAACAAGTGACCTATAAGAGGAAACCCATCAGAATTACAACGGACTTCTCAACGCAAACTGTGAAAGCAAGAAGAACCTGGAGCAAAGCATTCCCAGTGTTAAGGGACAATAGATGCCAACCTAGGTTGGCAAAAATGTCAATTATAGTTGAAGGAGAGAGAAAAATCTTCCATGACATAAACAACTTGAAAGAATACATGTCTGGAAAACAAACACTTCAGAGAATACTTGAAGCAATTCAAAGAACAGAAGAAAGGAGCAACCAACCCCAGGCACCTAGAAAAAGAAATCAATAAAAGCATAATTGCAGAAGTAAAAACCAAAACCCAAACTGCAAATGGATAATAAGGCAAAAAGGAAGCAACACAAACCTATGAGTCATAACCTTAAATATTAATGGACTAAATTCCTCAATCAAAAGACATAGACTGGGAGATTGGATTAGGAAACAGAATCCATCGATATGCTGTCTACAAGAAACACATCTTACCTTCAAGGACAGGCACCACCTTAAAGTGAAGGGATGGAAAAAAATATTCCAAGCAAATGGTACCAAAAAGAAAGCAGGTGTTGCTATTTTAATATCAGACAAAATAGACTTCAAAGTAAAAGAAATCAGAAGAGACAAAGAAGGCCATTACATTTTTATCAAAGGAACAATTCACCAAGAAGATTTCACAATTACGAATATATATGTCCCAAATTCTGGTGCACCAAAATTTATAAAGACAATTCTCCAGGACACTCATAGTAGGAGATTTCAATACCCCACTGAGTCCTTTGGATAGGTCAACAGGACAAAGAATAAACAGAGAGACATCTGAACTGAGATGTCTCTCTATGATATTCTATTAGTTCTTAACACCCTTGACTATCTTCTTATTGGTGTTCTTTTATAGAAGAAAAATTCAACATGTTTATATGTTTTTTTAAACTATTGTGAGTGCATGTGTGTGTGTTCGTGATGGAAAGGAGCACATGCCACAGGGCACTTATGGAGGTCAGAGGACAATTTGTGGTGTCAGGATGCCCATCTACCTTTATGTGAGCTCCAGGGATTGAACTCAGGTCACAAGGTTTACAGAACAACCCCTTTACCTTGTGAGGCTTTCTCTATACTTTCATAAAATACTGAGTTTCTATATTTAAACTATACATTAATTTTTTTCTAACTGGAAACATCTAAAAAAACAAGTCAGAGAAAAATTGAACCTAGTTCAAGTTTTTGCTAAATTTTAGGCTAAGAGTTGACATACACAACTTTCTGATTAACTTAAATCAGAATTTTTATAAAAAAAAGATTCAAGGAGAATATTTTTTTTTTTGGTCTTTTTGAGACAGGGTCTCCCTGTAGCCCCAGCTGTCTTGGAACTCCCTCTGTAGACCAGGCTGGCCTCAAACTCACAAAGATCCACCTGCCTCTGCCTCCCAAGTGCTAGGATTAAAGGCGTGCGCCACCACGCCTGGCTCAAGGAAAATTTTTAAAAAATAATGACATAATTAGGTCAATATTTTGGTCATATGAAGTCTAGAAAACTATTAACTATCAGAAACCTAACTATTAATGATTACATGTAGTAATTTGAAAAAGAATTCCAGTCACTAAGCAGCTATAAATACATCAATATTTCAGAACATAGGAGGATGACCTGGATGTATATAAAACTCATTCATGAATCCTAAAGTTAGTATGACAGATGGGTAGAAAATTAATGGTAAAAAAAAATGCACAGATGTAACAAAGCTACATGTCAGAATAAGTGTCAGATGTTCTAAAGAGTTTATGATGAAAAATATTGCTGTAATAAATATGACTTACCACTTTCCATACTGTGAGCACAATGAAATGTTGGAGAGAAGCAGATAAGACAAAATAGGGTGACATCACTCTACCTGAAGTTATCAAACTACACCTCTCCAATTTGTAAAATTTTCCTTGAAAGTGAGAGATACGGCAAAATGTACAGTATGTTAAAGAGGAAAAATGGACAGCAGTGACTCCTGTACCTACAATTGTGGCCCCTCCTGAAAAGTCTTTTCTACCACTTATAAAAAAGTACCATTAGCCGGGTGTGGTGGCACACGCCTTTAATCCTAGCACTTGGGAGGCAAAGGCAGGAGTATCTTTGTTAGTTCAAGGCCAGCCTGGTCTACAGAGTGAGTTCCAGGACAGCTGGGACTACAGGGAGGACCTGTATCAAAAAGACCAAAAAAAAAAAACAAAAAAAGTACCATGAAGGAGACTTTATGTTATAGCCACCAGGAGCCTGAGGCCAGAAGGTTCAAACTCAAATCTGAAATCCTGTACAGCTGTATTAAGAAACAATTCACAGTGGCCATCAGAATCTATGTGCAGTGTACATACTGGTAACAAAGTGTAAATACAGTTTAGAAAATAGGAAATTGAGAAAAAGAAAGGTAAAAATGGGTTAACTGGGCTGGAGAGATGGCTCAGCGGTTAAGAGCACTGACTGTTCTTGGAGAAGACCCGGGTTTGAATCCCAGCCCGCACATAGTGGCTAAGACCTATCTTAGGCAGGGCACGGTGGCACATGACTTTAATCCCAGCACTTGGCTGGCAAAGGCAGGGTGATCTCTGTGAGTTCAAGGCCAGCCTGGTCTACATATTCTGTAGAGAGCTCCAGGACAGCTGGTATTAAAGGGAGACCATTTCTCAAAAAAAAAAAAAAAAGAGTTATCTACTGGAGAATTTAAAAAGCTAGAAAAATCTATACATGGAGATATAACAAAAGGAAAGTATAATCAACAGAAGAAGAAAAAATTAAGCAGCTTAGGACCCTTCTCCCCCATCTCAAAAGTTGGTGCAATACCTTTTCTAGCATTGGAGAAAAATTAAGAGTCACTACTTTAGGTTACATCCCCTCGTCTTCCAGCAGCATAAGCTGTATGATGGAAGCCCCTACACAACTGCTTCATTCATTTATAATAAAAACAACAACAACAACAACAAAGCTTTGAGTAAAATACTAGCCTTGCTCATACCCGAACCTGTGGCTGTGCACCTGTGCAAGAGAAGCAGTGTCAAAGGGGAAAGCAGAAACATCTTACAGCTGACAACTGAGAACCACCAGCGGGCAATGAGGTAGACGTGAAAGAATAAATATCTGTGCTAAGTCTGCTCCAGTAGGTGGGAACAAGGATCAGTTCGCCCCACCGCCCCATCTCCAGGAACTAGGAATTACACCACCATGAAAGGAACAGTGGCCGACCCTAGAAGAGACACTCAGTAGTGCACTTTTCCTTCATACTCAGAACTCACCCAAAGGGGCCAGAGAGTTCTGGCTACCTGTCCTACCTCCTCCACTGCTGTGGATACCGGACCAGAGTGCACAGGGCTTCAAGAAGACAGAGGAGCAGAGGAGCCCCTGGAACAGGGCTAGGCTTGATCCAGACTCCCGCAGAGCCACCCCATCTTGGCCTGTGCCATGTCCTCTGTAAGCAGCTCTGTCCTCAGAGCCATGCCCTACCATGTCCACTCCATGGAATGTAACTGACCTCAGGATCCACTGCTCAGCTAACCCCCACCCCACCATCCCCTCCCGAGATTCTAAGGAGCTGTGGATGCATCTGAGGTAGGATGACCAACTGGGCCCTGTGCTCTCAGAGAAGCTGCAGACTCGCCACCCAGCAGGGCAGGAAGGGGCTGTGTCGCTGCTGGTTCTCCAGGTTCAGCCTTGGACACCAGAGAGCAGGTGGGGGGTGCAATGGACCAGGTGGGGTGCATAGCCAAGCCACAGTAAGTTTGGAAACTACTCACTACAACACAAGTGGGCCCGGCCACAGAGGAGCAGGCCAGGGGAGGTGCACATGGGGCAGGGCCACAAGAGGCTAGAGCTACCTAATTAGGGCTTTTGGATCCCAAGCCTCAGTGGGGGTCTGCTCACAAGGAGGAGCCCCGGAGGAGCCTCTCCACTGCATGCTCTTCCTAATTGGGAACTGACCAGGGGATCTTCCCCACCTCGTCATGTACCAAGGGAGTGTGAGCTGGATGTGGGGCTTGAGGTGCAGTTCCTGGCTCTGCCCAACTAGAGGAGGATCTGGGCATTGTGCTCTCCCAGACGCTGGACCCTGGCACCACCAAGGGAGGCAGCCAGGATAGCACAGGTTCTACAGGCTGGAGGCCATGGGCTCCAGGAGCCTGGAAAGGACAGGAAGGACCCCTCCAGAGGGCGGGGAGGAGAGGTGGGGGAGGTCCATAGGGTTAGGAAGGGGAGGAGCACAGGAAACAGGCGGGGATCTGGGATGAGTATGAGAGCATGGCGGGGGGTGGCACAGGGGCCACTGCTGTGGAAATGGAAATGGGGCCACTACACAGAGCTTCCAGTACAGATCTGCGAGCACAGGAGCTTCTCAAAGCCAGCCTGTACTTGATCCCAGATCCACAGTCCCAACCGGTCTGCCCTGCCCTCTGCCCTCTGATAGCAACCAGTGTCCCCACAGCCTAGAGGTGTGTACTTTAACATAAACTGACCTCCTGATCCTCCGCTGCAGCCGCTGCCATTCAATTTCTCTCCTGGGAATCTGAGAGGGTCGCTGAATCCGAGGCGAACTTCAGTGCTCCCTCCTTTCAGCGGTAGGAAGCCTGAGAGAGAGAGGCTACCAGCCAAGGTGCAGGCAGTCCTGAGGCTACAAATTCTCCCAGAGAGCACTTGGAGGGGGAGGCAGGGGGCGGGCCCATAGAGGGCGGGGCATGATGTGGAGCAGGTGGGGGCGGGGCCACAGACGGGAGAGCAAGCTGAGGAGCATGTGGAGGCAGGAGCTGAGGTCCTCAGGACAAGTAGGTGCTGTGCCAGGTTGCAGTGGTGGGCAGGGCCAGAGGGGCTGCCCAGGTTTACAAGGCACAGAATGTGGTCAGCAAGATGGCCCAGATCTTAAGGCACTTGCTGTGAAGACTGGGAACCTGAGTTTGAGTCCCTGGATCCACATGGTGGAAAGAGAGAAACAGCTCTTGAAAGCTGTCCTCTGACCCATGAGGTTTCTCCATGAGAGCAGGTAGGCAGGCTCTCGGACCCCCAGCCAGGAGACTGGAAAGAGGTGGGACAAGGACATATGTAACCGAATTGCACCAGTACCTCATTTGATACGAACTCCCTTCCCAGGTGAGGTGCTGTTAGCTGGGAACTCCCAGTGTCTCACAGGGAGAGGAGATGGCTGCTGCAGATACTGTGGCCTGAGCAGGGTCTACAGTCTCATAATACTCCTCTTCTCTGATTTATTTCCTGTGTATGAATGTACTGCCTACATGTGTGTAAGTGCACCCCTGTATTGTCATGCCCAGGGATATCAGAAGAGGACATCAGATTCCCCTGGGTGTTACCATCCCCTGTCTTTAACATCTTTAACATCTAACATTAACATTGTTAGAGACCATGTGTGTTATGGGAATCAAACCCACCTGGCTATTGTTTTATTGTTTATATATATATAGGCACTTAATTGCTTTTCCTCTGTCCTCAACTTTTTTCTGAAATTATGTTCAAAGAGCACCATCAAGTTGAATTTATAAGTTAGATATTGTAGGTGGTTAATAACAGCAAAATAGGAAAATTATACAATAATGAAGGTTACATTAATTTTGTCTGTCATCTCAGAATAGCTTATTTTACTCTATTCCATCAGGTAAATAGGAAGTCCTGTGATTGAAGGATGGTTATAGGTTCTGCTCAAACACAGTGCATTATATGAAGAGAGGGAAGTGAATGAATAATTTGATTCAGGCAAATACAATTTGGGGGATTAAAATAGGCTATGGGTAGAGTAGACACTGGAAACAAGGTTTAAAAATTCAATTTGGAGTGATAAGTGTGAGATTCTTAAATGAAAACAATGACTAAATACTTAGATATATCTTTTTGGAATTAAGTAATATATTAAGTGATTATATTACATATGTTTGCTGCATATGTTTGAATGAGATGATTAGGGATGATTCTAACTTGAAAGGAAAAGTGATGTAGATAGATGTGGTGGCACATGTTTGCAGTCCCAGCACTTCAATGGTTAAGGCTAGCCTGAGTATAAGGCTAGCTTGGGCTACATACTGAGACTGTATTTATTTATTTATTTATTTATTTATTTATTTATTTTGAGACAGGGTCTCCATTTAGTCCCAGCTGGCCTGGTGCTCACTATGTAGACCAGGCCCTTGAACTCACAGATATCCACCTGCCTCTCACTTCCAAGTGCTAGGATTAAAAAAATAAAATCAAGCTGGATGTGGTCACACAGGCCTTTAATCCTAGCACTGGGGAGGTCTAAAAAAGACCAAAAAAAATCCCATAAACAAATAAATAAATAATATCAAAGTGTGTGATTGTAGCTCAATGGTAAATTGAATTAAGACAAGAAGAGGGGGCTGGAGAGATGGCTTACAGATTTAAGAGCTCTTGCAGTTCTTAGAGAGGACTTGGTTCAGTTCCCAGCTCACACATCGTGGCTCTTTGGAGTCTGTAACTCTGGTTCTAGGGGATCTGATGCCTCTTAGACTCCAAAGGGAATGCATGCACATAGTGCACTTACATATGTGCAGGGTAAACACACAATCATCTAAAAAAAATCAGTATTAGATAAAATTTTTACCAAATTTTAAAAAGAAGGCAAAGCCTAAACATAAGGTGTGGAACAGGGTTCACAGGACACAGGATGGAAAGAGCTGCCAGGGACATGGGGGAGCATGATAATCCTACATGAAAATGTCTCACCTATGTGGGGTGCTATTAATGAGGTAAGTGAGATTTGGTTGTTTTAGCAATGGAAAGGCCATTGGTGACCTTGATAATAGGACATACTCAGTGGACTAACCAGGCCTGAAATGTGAATACAGTGAGTTTACTAAAGATCAAAGGAGCTGAGACAGAATAAGCAGTGATAAATAATTCTTAACTTTTGTTTGAAAAGAGAGCACAGTTTATCTCATAACATGAAAATAGATCTTCCAGTAATTGTTAATTGGAAATTGACCATGAAATTAGAATCAGGATATATATCAGTTGAGAATATGGATGGAACTGGCCAAATAAGTGGGTTTATGAAGGAGCTAAGATTTTGTTAGGATTGATAGAATGAGTGGGTTAGGGATATAGGACTGTCGAGTGCATTTCAGGTTTAAGGTCATAAGTTCATATGGAGACCAGTCAAATGAGTTTTCCTTCACTGACTTGTTTCTGTTACCTCTTCCACATAAGAACTTTGGAGGCATGGTCTTATGTTCATCCGTGTGCTCTGCTACGCCATTGCATTTCTCTTCTGCTATTTGGGCAGATGTTGTTCAGAAATGTTTTAGAAGAAAGTCATCCTAAGAAAGACTTGAAATTTGTAGACTCTCAACTCTAAAGAGGCGGGTTCTGTTACATATGAATATCTATTCTTCATCCTTTTTGTGCCGTTGTCCCTGATTATAACCATTTCTATTCAACTTGGACTATATAGGATCAGGCATCAGGATACATTATGGTAATTTCATACAAAGCTGCCCCAGATTGTCTTTACAGTTTAATGCCTGTGATCCCTGTTTGAATTATACATTGAATATCTGAGGAAGAGTGTGGTTAGATGATCATTTAAGACTTGAATCATCAGTACGAAAAGGCCCTTCACACCAATTTCCTAATTGTATGGCAAACTGAGTAACGTCAATGTTATCTGAAAACTGTGCTATTATTTTGTAGGATCCCTTAAAAAATAAACAAAAGAGAAAAGAAAAAAAAGAAAGAAAGTCGTGTAATACTCTGGCTGAGGTTTGCTGTCCTGTGCTTGCTTTAACTCAATGTCTTGAAGCCAGGTGTACTGGTAGACACCTTTTATCTTAGCACTGGGGAGGCAAAGGCAGGCAGATCTTTGTGAGTTCAAGGCCAGCCTGGTATACAGAGTGAGTTCCAGGAGAGCTGGGGCTACAGGGAGACCCTGTCTCAACAAGACTAAAATAAATAAAGAGTAAATAAATAAATAAATAAATAAATAAATAAATAAATAAATAAAATTAAATTCTTGGGGTTGGAGAGATGGCACAGCAGTTAAGAGCACTTGCAGCTCTTGCAGAAGACCTCGGTTCAATTCCTATAATGCATGTTGGGCAGCTCACAATTCTCTATAACTCCATGTGATGGTTAATCCTGGGTGTCAACTTGACTGTACTAAGGAACAAATAAGAGAAAAAGGATCTTCGGATTGGACCACCTCAACTGGGATGGCCCACCCCAAATGTGGGTGTTACCTTCTGCCCACAGGCAGTATAAAAGGCCACAGCAGATGAAGCTGGTCCCTTTTTTTTCCTGCGGCTTGCCTCTCTCATCTGGTGAGTTTGTATTGCTGCTGTGATCAACCCTTCAGATCCCAGCCTGTACTGAGTCTGGCAAATCTCCTGGAATCCATCGGGCCTTCAGCACCAGATTGGGACTGCTGAGACATCCAGCCTTGTGGACTGAGCAGTTCCCTGGATTCTCACCTCTCCAGTGCAGCGTGTCTACTGTTGGACTCCTTGAACTCTGTCTCATGAGCAAATCAGTAAATTGTATATAGCTATATATTGGTCCTGTTGCTTCTGTTTCTTTAGAGAACCCTGACTAATACAGATTTTGGTACCAGAAGTGGTTCTAGAGAAACAGAATTGAAAGGATAAATTTCTTTAGTGAACTTGGTAGTTTCTGGAGCCAGCTCTCCAACCCAATGAAGCCTAGAGTTACTGAAGGCTTTCCTACTGGCATGAAGAGGAATGATAATCCTTGGTGCAGACTATTTGATGTAATTATGAAGATAGATTCATTTGACTCACCTAACTCGCCTCTTGTGAGAAGCAAGGAATTTAGTAACTCTATATATAAAACGTTTGAGAAATTACGGAAAAATAAGGAAAATAATGATGTTGCCTGGTTGCTCCTAGCATCTCTGGATAAAGTGATAGAGGAAAATAAGGAACTCAGTGATAAAATTAACCAGCTCCAGATTCTAAACAACAGTGTATCAGTTTCCAAGTGTGCTCTGGAAGAGGATCTTCTCTCCAGTAGCCAAAGAGCTAAAGTGGCAGAAAATCAAGCTGGAACCCTTATACATTTGGCTGATTTACAACATAAATTTAATTCCCAGCCAGGAAGAGTGTCAGCAGTCAAAGTGAGAACACTGGTGGGGAAAGGGTGAACCCTGAAACTTGGCGTGGTGGTTTGAATGAGTGTCCCCCATAAGCTCTAGTTATTCAGATGATTTTCTCCAGTTGGTAACACTGTTTTTGGAGGTCTTAGAAGGTGCGGCTGTGCTGGAGGAAGTGTGTTGTTGGGGGCTGGCTTAGTGAGTTTAACAAGCCTCGTGGTGTACAGTTGCTCTCTCTGCTTCCTGTGCTCTTTGCCAGATGTGACCCTCCACATGCTGCTCCAGATCCAGCCGCCATGCCTCTGGCCACAATGGACTCTAATTCCCTGGAACTGTCAAACATAAGCTCAAATAAACTCTTCCTTTTATAAGTTTCTTGGTCATGGTGCTTTTTCACAGCAAGAGAAAAGTGACTAATACACTTGGGATTGAGATGTGTGGGAGAACCACAATGATGAGGATTTGGAACCCTCGGATTCTGAGGGATTTTATCTGAGGAATTAATCTCCCCACCCTAAGCAGAGAATCTACACCCTGCAGATCCCTTCTCCCCAGCCTTGCCTGAGGAAACTAATCTCCCCCTCCCAGTGGGGGATAATGTCCCTCAGGGCCCAACAATCGTTGCCTCTACACCTATAACCAGAGTCAAGGCTAAGCAAGCCCTTAAAGGTGAGATAGAAAGTGTGGTCCAAGAGGAGGTGCACTACACCACTAAAGAAATTAATGAGTTTGCCAATTCATTCCTGCAGAAGCCTAAGGAATATGTGTGGGAATGGATTTTAAGGGTGTGGGATAATGGTGGAAGGAATATAAAATTGGATTATACTGAGGTTATTGATATGAGCCCACTGAGTAGAGATTCTAGGTTTAACATGGAAGCTCGAACATTTAAAAAAAGGTGTTGAAGTTTATTTGAATGGTTGGCTGATGTATTTATTAAAATATGGGCTACTAACAGTGAGTTAGAGATGCCTGAAATTCCTTGGCTTAGTATTGATGAAGGGATAGTGAGGGTCAGGCAGATGGGCATGCTCGAGTGGATTCAAAGTATAAAACCACATTTTCCACAATATGAGGACCCAGAGGACATGCCTTTCACTGAGTTTATAAGATGGAAAGTACTGAGAGAGACACCAGAACACTTGAAGAGCTTTGTTTTTGCTCTATTTCTTATGCCAGGTCTTACACTTAGAGAAGTTGTTGCTCGCTTGCATAAACTAAATGTACACTTAATAGGTTTAACAGGACCTCAGGGTATGCATCAGGTGGCAGCACTGAATTGCAGAATGGGAGATGAACGTAGTTATCGTAGTAGTCATAATGGGCGGCAAAGGCAAAACAATGCCTATAATGGCATGACCAGAAATGATCTTTGGAACTGGCTAATTAATCATGGTGTTCCCAGGAACCAAATACATAAGAAGCCTACTAAGTTTTTATTTGATCTGTATAAGCAGAAAAGCTCTAGAACAAATGACAGGAAGTCAACATTTGATTTTAGGAGTAGCGAATCCCGCCCAGTTGACCAGTTTCCAGACTTGAGACAGTTCACAGACCCAGAACCCCTTGAATGAAGGGGTGGCTGGGTTCCAGTGAGGAAGGACCTTGTCACAATACCAAAGAGTTATGCTGTTTGCCTTCCTCCTGTCCTTCCCCAGAGGGACCTGAGGCCTTTTACTAGGGTAACTGTACACTGGGGAAAAGGAAATAATCAGACTTTTTGAGGCCTATTGGATACTGGTTCTGAGTTGACACTGATCCCAGGAGACCCTAAAAAGCATTGTGGCCCTCCGGTTAAAGTAGGGGCCTATGGAGGTCAGGTGATAAATGGAGTTTTGGCTGAAGTCTGACTCACAGTGGGCCCAGTGGGTCCCAGAACTCATCCTATGGTTATTTCCCCAGTCCCAGAATGTATAATTGGGAAAGATATAATTAGAAATTGGCAGAATCCCCACATTGGTTCCCTGACCTGTGGAGTGAGGGCTATTATGGTTGGAAAGGCCAAATGGAAACCATTGGTGTTGTCTCTACCAGGGAAAATAGAAAACCAAAAACAGTATCATATCCCTGGAGGGATTGCAGAGATTAGTGCCACCATCAAGGATTTGAAAGATGCAGCGGTGGTGATTCCTACCACATCTCCATTTAACTCTCCAATTTGGCCTGTGCAAAAGACAGATGGATCATGGAGAATGACAGTTGACTATTGAAAACTCAAGCAAGTAGTGACACCAATTGCAGCCACTGTACCAGATGTTGTGTCCTTACTTGAGCAGATTAATATGTCTCCTAGTACCTGGTATGCAGCTATTGATCTGGCCAATGCTTTGTTCTCAATACCTGTTCATAAGGACCACCTGAAGCAAGTATAACTATGGTTTAAATATTCACTCTATAGCATTACATCACTGTACCCCCAGTTAGGCCCCTAGTTAGGAAAGGGTAGGACACACTGCCAGTACTGCAGCCTTGGTGCCTGCTGGCATCAGGAGACTTTATAGGCCACATTAGAAAGTTATTGCCACCCCGTTGTCAAAGAGCTATAATGCCCTGACCAAGATATCATCCAAGCATATGTGTTTCTGCTCATAGCATAACTTGTACAATGGTTAATATTTGTTACTATTTGTGTTTTATTACTAGAACTTAAAGGAGACTTCTAAACAACCCATCAGTCCATTGCAAACAGAACTTGGACAGACCCAAGAGTTTGGAGTGTCATCTCAGAAAAAATGTAGATCTTCGTATCTCTTACTCTCCCTCACCCTCTCCTGCAAAAGCCAGGAACTCTCACAGAAAAGGTGAGCACATCAGATTGTAAGGACCAAGGAAGGGGGGTGAATTGTGAGATCACAGCAAAAACAGATTGGACTTTTATTTGATCAGCATGTTTGTGTAAGCAAACCTCTTCAACTGGACTTCAGGACCCTGGGTTACATAAGCACTGGACTCAGCTATTTGCTAACTGGGTTTACATCAATTTATTTGGATCTTCCTTATATTTATTGCCTATGTGTACCAACTGGTCAAATAAAAATTAAGAAAGGAAAAGATAATAAAATAAAATAAAAATAAATTTATGAAAAATCCTGAAATACTGTGGGAATGGAACTTTGTGTGTGCCTTGAAGGCAGAAATTGTAAGACCTGTCCCGGGAGGTCTCCAGTAATCTGATATCTCTGTGGGCTTCCAGAGTTATCTGTAGCCAGAAGATTCAGGATATTACAATGATTCTTGCTTCCTCCTATCTCTGCAAAGCTCCAGGTCCATTCCCTTGAGACATTGAGCAGAATGTTACACCTCTAGTTATCTGTTGCACAAACCAGAGTTCTGCAGCCCCCCAATTAGCACTAAGTTGGCTCACCCCTCCCTTCCACCTGCTCCCCACTTCCTTGCCAAAAGCACAGTAGTCTTGAATATATAGACCTCACTGACAGTAAATTAATGGAGTTTTTATCCTCCCTGGCTCTCCGTGTGTGTGTGTGTGTGTGTGTGTGTGTGTGTGTGTGTTGGGTCTACAGGTGATCTCCGGAGTTATTCCCTTCCCCCTTCTTGTGGGAGCAGTGCCCAGAGACTACCAGCCTGCAGGCAGGAGGCAAGTCCTGGAGCTGAGCCAAGAAGGGAAGGACAGCTTGTGGAAGGTGGTCACGCCTGACTCAAAGACACCACACCGCACAACTGGCACCCAGAACATGCAGCTCAACTTTCCACCAAAGGAAGAAGGAAAAAAGGTAAAGGTATTTATCGGGTACTGTCTCTCTTAGCCCTGATTTCCCCCACTTGAGGGAAATCTCGGAGGCTTTTACTGTAGAGGCAATGAGATACCCCCCTAACCAGGGTAGTCATGAGTCTCGGTCCTCTATACCGCCAGCTTTGGCACATCTCCGGGAAAATGCTCTCTTCCCGTGAGATTAGTCTTTTTAAATTGTCTTTTTCCCTAACCAGTAGCAATTCCTATCTCTCTTTATCATGCGTAACAAACACCTCAAAAAAATCCACAGGCTGCTGGGCGTGATGGGGCACGCCTTTAATCCTAACAATTGGGAGGCAGAGGGAGGGGATCTTTGTGAGTTCAAGGCCAACCTGATGTACAGAATGAGTTCCAGGATAGATACAGGGGCAGACAGAACCATTATAAAACAGCAAGAAATACCCCCTGACTGGCCCTTGCTCCCAGGACCTAAACTTCTAGGAATAGGAGGGCCCTCACAGTCTTACATGACTAAAAATTTTTACACCTGGGAAGACCCTGATGGAAACACGGGTTAGATTCGTCCATTAACAGCACCCACTAATATCGATCTGCTAGGGTGAGATATTTTAGAGGCTTTGGATGTGGTTATTGCCACTCCAGATGAGGACAACCATGCCCAGACAGACCATTTAACTGGGGAAAAAACACCTCCATCATCTCAGCAAGAAGCACCCCCAATCCTGAGGGTCACTACAGACTATGCTCCCCCTCGTCTGGACTGAAGTCAGATGATCCAGTCTGGATTGAGCAGTGGCCCTTACCAGGGGATAAATTACAAGCTCTCTAAGACTTAGTCAAGGAACAATTTTCATTGGGACATATCCATCCATCTCGCAGTCCCTGGAACACCCCTGTTTGTCATAAAAAAGGCAACAGGAGGTTGGCATCTCTTACAAGAACTGTGAGCCATTAACAGAACTATGCATATATGGGGGTCACCGCAGAGGGGTCCCCCCCTTGCCTCTGCTATTCCAGCTAACACCCCTCTGCTAGCCTTAGATAAAAAGACTTTTTTTTTTTCCATTCCCCTCCATGCTGAGGATTGCAAGCAGTTCGCTTTCTCAGTTCCTGCAATTAACAATTCAGGTCCAGCAACTCATTACAAATGGACTGTCCTGCCACAAGGCATAGCCAACAGCCCAATGCTCTGCCAAGAGGTGGTAGCAGTGGCTCTTAAACCCCATATGGAACAAGGTCTACAAGTCTTCCATTACATGGACGACATTTTAGTTTGGGACGAATCATCAATTGACCCGGCAACTTTAAAGGACAGGCTTGTACCATCCTTAGAAGCTTTTGGATTTAAAAGAGCCCATGCTAAGGTTCAAATGATTCCCCCAATTCATTTATAAACAGAGTTCCTATCCTTCCTAGCATTCAAGATGCAGAGGCAGGTGCATCTCTGAGTTCAATGCCAGCCTGGCCTACAGAGTGAGCCCTAGGCCAGGTGGGACTTAAAGGGAGACCCTGTCTTAAAAATACCAAAACCCCCACAATTAATTAAAAAAATAAAATAAAATGGAAAGAAAATAGGCAAATTCAGATGGTTAACAGAAATTCAAATCTTCAAAGGCATTGAACTGTTGCTTGTAGTTGCTCTTGAGTGCTGCAGGTAATAAGGTGAACATTTTCATTTAAGGAGGTGCTAGGAGGGACACTATACTTTGTTTTTCTGAGACTCTGTAACTTCACTTAGCATAACAGCTTGTAGCTCCATGCACTTGCCTGCAAAATTCATGATATCGTCTTTCTTTACCGCTGCATAGAACTCCATTGTGTAAATGTACCTCATCTTCATTATCCTAAATTCCCCAGTTGAGGGACACTTGGGTTGTTTCCAGCTCTTCACTATTGTGAAAAGAGCTGCAATAAACATGGTCGTGCATGTATCTCTGCTATGGGATAGATCCTTTGAGTAAACAGCCTGAGGGCATCTGGAGACAAAGGGGACAAGCCTGGTGTAAGCTGAGCCTTTCTCCTACCAAATCCAGGTACAGACCTTGGCATCTGGCCCTGGAGGATTGGTGGGGAGAATGCAGTTGGTGGACTGTGGTTCTGTTAGTACATCTCATCAGTTGGGTGATTCAGGCTCACTCACTGGGATGCGGGGGACATGGGCTGCACTACAGCCCAGGTGGTGTGTCCTTACAGCCCAAGGACCAGGAGTGCCTGGAGACCTCAGGATGCAGGTTTTGCAGACCTGGGGTTTTCAGGTGGCTTGGGTGTTGTGTGGCTTAGTCCATTGGGTGAGCTCTTGCTGGTTGAGTAAAGGGTGTTGGTCTGTGTAGTATTAGGATAGAGTTGAGATTTTTGGAGCCTAAAGTGTCTACACCTGTACATCAATTGCTGGAGAGATGGCTTGGTGGTTAAGAGCACCCACTGCTCTTGCAGAGCACCCAGGTTCAATACCCAGCACCCACATGGCAGCTAAGAAATGTCTTCACTCTAGTTCCAGAGGACTCTGTTGCCCTCTTCTGACCTCCATGGCATTGCATGACACAGGTGCACCAACCTACATGCAGACAGTACACTCAAACACATAAAAATAATAATAAATAAAAGAAGTCAACAAAAACACCTGAAGAGTATAACCAACATCAGTGTCAGCTCAATCAACACCTAAGCTTCACATTACAAGCATAACCAACAGAAGCTTCCCAAATGCCTAAAGCTCAATGAAAGAGAGACTCAGGTGGATCTCCACCAAATACCAATACCCCTATTCAAGTACCTTCTAGTGAAGACCCCTTGGATATAACTCAGGATACAGATCTCAAAAGAATAGTTATGAATATGATTAGAGAAATTAAGGAATTAGGGGAATTTAAGGAGCTTATAAACAAGGAAGTCCAGAACATAAAAGAAGACAGGGATAAATTGAAAGAGAACAACAATAAATTGTGGAATGAAATTATAAAAGATATAGAAACACTGAAGAAAATGCAAGTTGATTGGGCTGGAGAGATGGCTCAGAGGTTAAGAGCACTGATTGCTCTTGCAGAGGACCTGGGTTCAATTCCCAGCACCCACATGATGGCTAAGAACCATCTTTGACTCCAGTTCCATGGGAATCTGACACCCTCATCTTACTTCCACAGAATTGCACAACATGGGTGCACCAACCTACATGTAGACAGTACATTCATACACATAAAATAATAATAATTTTTTCAAAAAAGAAAATGCAGGTTGGAATGAAAAAGAAAAAATAGAATTGCAACATTCCACAAATAACTTGGAAAAGATGGTAGAAACTCTAAATAATAGAATGGATGAAGTAGAAAATAGAATATCAAGACTGGATGACAATATGGAAGAATTGGATAAATCAAGTAAAGATTATGATAAATTTTTAAAAAGCACAAGTACAGAATAATCAGGTACTGTGGAATACTATGAAAAGATCAAACCTACAAATTATAAGGCTAGAAGAGGAAGAAAATTCACAGGATAATGATATGGTGCAGGTCTTCAACAAAATTTTAGAGTAAAATTTTCCCAAATTAAAGCGAGAGATACACATACAAGTACTAGAAGTATATAGAACATGAAGCAGAGTCAGAAAAGAAATTCTCCACACCATATCCTAGTAAAAGCACAAGATGTTCAAAGCAGAGTAAGGATACTGAGGGCTGCAAAAGAAAAACAAGTTATCTACTAAGGAAAACCTATCAGAATGACAGCTGATTTCTAAATGCAGATGATGAGAGCCAGAAGAGCTTGATCTAAAATATTCCTCATTGTAGGTTGGAGAGATGGCTCAGGGGTTAAGAGCCCCAACTGCTCTTGCAGATGACCCAGGTTCAATTCCCAGCACCCACATGGCATCTGAGAACCATCTTTAGTGCCAGGGTGTGGTGGCCTTTAATCCCAGCACTCAACAGGGAGAGGCAGGTGATCTCTGTGAGTTCAAGGCCAGCCTGGTCTACAGAGTGAGTTCCAGGCCAGCTGGGACTATAGGGATGCCCTGTCTCAATAAATTAACAAATAAATAAATAAATAAATAAAATATTCCTGGATCTAAAAGACTATAGACGCCAACCAAAAGTACTTTATCCAGCAAAAATGTCTATTATAATTGGAGAAAGGAAAATATTCAATTATAAATAATTTGAAAGAATTCCTCTCCAATAAGCCATGCCTGCACGGAATACTTCAAGCAATACAAAAAGTGGAGGGCATGCATGACTATAACTGTTCAACACCAGAAAACAAATGATAGTAATACTATGGAATTAAATCCTAGGGTAAGAATGTACTAGAAATCAAAATGATTGGAAGCAACTTAATTCTCTCAGCAACAGTTTTAAATATCAATGGACTGAATTTTCCAATTAAGAGACATAGACTAGTAGAATGGATTAAAAAACAAAACCCACTTTTATTTTCTTGTCTCCAAGAAACTTACCTCATCTTTAAAGATAGATATTGTCACAATGTGAAAGGAGGGTAAAAAATAATACAAGTAAAATGATACCAAAAAAGGAGGAGTCGCTATTTTAGTACTAGATAAAATAGAATTCAAGGCCGTTGGTTGCATTTTATGTGTGGGATATTTTATGTGTGGGATATTTGATCACTAGGTTGAACATCTTTGGGGCAGATAGGATTTATGCCAGGCCTATGTGGTGTGTTTCAGAAAATCTGGAAAGATTTGGTTGGCCAGAGCTTGCCCTGGGACTTGTAGGGTCATTTTAAGGTTTTTATTTTGTGGTGATGTGTTTGGGAGATTACCCTTTTCTTGTGGATGGGTATAAATATTGCAAAGTTTAGTAGACCAAAGTGGCTAAATGTTTCTAGAGTGGAATGGCATAAACACTAAAGCCAGCTTACTAATGGTCTAAATCCAATTATAACCACACAGGGTTGTGGTTGGTTTTGAGTCCATTCTTGGCTTGCATTGGAAATGGCACACACCCCAAAAGAAGACAGCTTAGACAGACTTGATAAATATTTTCACCTTAATTCCTGTCAATAAGTATGTTTCCTGTTATTTGAAAACTACAAACCAGGATATGGGGTTTGGGAAAGTAAAGAGACTAGGTCTGTTTGTAGTAAACCATCCATATTTAAGATATGCCTAAAATTGTTTAAATTTCTCTTATTGGCTTTGCCTGCTTAGCCAATGCTGTTAAATCTCTTCCAGTCAATGTTTATGCAAGATTGCTTAGGTTTTTCTTCAAGCTTTATCTAAACAGGATACAGTAATTAAAAGTATCAGAATTGCTGAGCACAAGACTTTAATCCTAGCACTTGGGAGGCAGAGGCAGGCTGATCTTTGTGGGTTCAAGGCCAGCCTGGTCTACAGAATGAGTTCCAGGACAGCTGGGGCTACAGGGAGACCTTGGCTCTAAAAGAACAAAAATAATCAATCAATCAATCAATCAATTAATCACTCAATGTATGAGAATGGTGTAACTTAACTTTTTTAGATACTTAAGGCCCACACCTAATGCCCATACCGAATTCACCAAGGTATTTAAGGGAAAATTTTGTTCCTTGCTGTTTGAGGTCAATTGGTCCCAGGGGATTTTGTACAGGGGCATCTCTTAAAATGTTCTGCAGAAGCTGGAGAGATGACTCAGTTGTTAAAAGCACCAACTGTTCTTGGAGAGGACCCAGGTTTGATTGCCAGCAACTACATGGTGGCACACTCCTTTCATGTCAGCACTCAGGAGGCAGAGGCAGGCAGATCTCTGTGAGTTCAAGCTCAACCTGGTCTACAGAGTGAGTTCCAGGCCAGCTGGGGTTACAGGGAGACCCTGTCTCAAAAATACAAAAAAAAAATTCCTCTTTCCTTCTAGCAACTCTGTAAGTGGAAACTCATACCCTGATTATTAAAATGACTGGAAAACAGATCCTGAGTCCAGACAAAATGCACAAATGAACAGATGGAGAAACCTAATAAATGGATGCTTTGAAAGCTCCAGTCAAGAAATTCTAATGGGCTTTTAAGTTGAATATTTGAATTCACCCTGTCCTTACTTCTCCTGGTCCCCTGCCTAGATCATGGACCTAACTACTCCTGCCTTCGCTTTCTTTCACAGGCACCAGTCAAGGACTTTTTTCCACTTTACACTTATGGTTTTGGGGGTCTTTTAGATAGACCCTCTAAATGGGAGATACCCCAGTGGCCACACCCAGCGTCCCTTTCCAGAATGGAAGAATTCAGAATGGTCAGCATCCCAATTCCCTCCTGGTGATTGGGGTGACTATTTTCAGAGGGTAACAAAGCTAAACAAGAGCTACAAATTGAGCAGGCAGTTTAAGGATGAGACCCTCCAAATTAACCAGACACTTTCTCAGCTGAGAACTCAAGGCTTCCTGGACCAGCCAGTAAATACTTATCCTTCTGGTAGCCCTGAAAGAGTAAGAAAAAAAAAAAAGAAAGAATAAACACAAAAGAAAAAAAGAGAAGAATAACATACCAAGCCCTGCAGATTGATTCTTTATTTTACCAGGAAAGAAATGGAAATCCCTCCCCCTTTTTCTTTGTTTCATCATTGTCACTTGCTATTGCTTTTTCTTTTCTTGTGAAAAATATCCAAATACTTAAAGGTTCACCCTCCTGTTTATTTATTTATTTATTTTTTTAATTTTATTTATTTATGTATGTGTATGAATGTACTGTCTGCATGCAAGTCAGTGCACCCGTGATGTGCAATGCCGCGGAGGTCAGAAGAGGGTGTCGGACTACCCTGGAACTGGAGTTCTCCTGGAATTGGAGTTTCAGATGGCTGGGCCACCATGTGGGTGCTGGGGATCGAACCCAGGTCCTCTGCAAGAGCAGTCAGCGCTCTTAACCGCTAGGCCATCTCTCCAGCCCCCACCCTCCTGTTTAAAAGTTGCCAGGTATATAGTGGTGCACAACTTTAATACCAGAACTCTGGATGCAGGTGGATCTCTGTAAGTTCAAGGCCAGCCTGGTCTACATAGCAAGTTCCAGGCCAGCTGGGACAAAAGGGAGATGCTATGTCAAAAAGACCAAAAAAATTCTTTTAACTGTGGACTTCTATAAAATCCAAAACAATTACTGTCTTATTTCAAAGGGAAGAATCGGGCGGAGCTAAGCAAAACCTATGTCCAGCTCAAGGCTGAACATCTGGAATTCACTCACCATCTTCTGGGCTCCAGAGGGCTTTGCCAGCTCCATTTCTCTGATCCACTCACAGAACACACAGCCTGTCTCACAGGCCCATTCCACACCTGCTACTGCTCTTGGTGGTTATCCCATGGACCTGGCATCTCCAAAAATCTGGTGTCCCACTGAAACTGGGGCTGTACCTTCACCAATGGGCACCTTTTACCTCTCCTGGTGCAAAGCCTCAGCTTCTCTTTATGAGCCCTGCAATCTTGGAGTCTTCAACTGAGGCCACACTTTCAGCCCTGGCCTTTCCTGGCATCTCACAGTACCAAGCCTCAGCTGCTTTCTGTGACCCCTTCACATTTTAATATCAAAACCAGGTAGGAGACTCTTACACATTACCAAATCCTGCTTCTGGCTTCAGATGGATGCTCGCATCACCCCTAAAGCACAGCTTCTGTGTGCTGACCCTGAGGAAATTCTTACCAGAAGATTTCACCATAGTGATGCTGGTCTCTTGTTACATACAGCTGATTTTTCAGCCCAAGTTAACCACCATCAATTGTCCCAGTAAAACAGGTTTGACTTCAGGTTCTGATCACTTGTTAATTACAGATGATTCTTCAGCTACAGCTGAAATAGAACTCACAGATTTTCAATTTTAAAACATCATACAAATGGCCCTGATGGTCTCTGTTTCCCAATTACACTTCCCAAGCCAGGCCTCTATCATCTACAAGTCTTTCAGCATAACTGTTCCAAGTTCCACAGCAAACAACTCTTAAGCAATCAATGGCTTTTCCAGTCCAAAGTTCCAAATCCTTCCACAAGCCTCTCAGAAACACCAAGTTCAGGCCTTTTACAGCAATAGTCCACTCTCTGGTACCAATTTCTGTTCTAATTTCTCTTCAATTGCTATGACAAAATACTGACCAATACCAACTTGGGGAGGAAAGGATTTATTCAGCTCACATCTCCCAGGTCACAGGCCATCAATGAGGGAGTCCAAGGTAGGAACTCAGGGCAGGAAACTGGAGGCAGGAGCTGAAGCATAGGCCATGGAGGAATGCTTCTTACTGGCTTGTGCCCCATCATATTTTTCAAGTGAAAAATGAAACCTTGACTAGTAAACACACAGGAGCAGAAAGGTTTTATACCTTGAAAATCATGTCCAAGAGATCATTACATTTTGATGGATTTTTGAGATAGGGTCTTGCTATGTAGCCCAAGTTGACTTTGAACTCATGACTAATTTGCCTTTATTTCTCACTGTTGGGCTTAGTGATGTGTGCTACAATGGCTAGTGAGTTCATTTTTTAGCTAAACTGCCTTAAGAAATACTTTGGCAAAAGCATCAGTTGAACCATTTTCTTCTGGGTGTATAACAATGAATGGCATTCCTGTGATATAGGATGGTGCTTCAATTTTAGACCAAATTTGAAGATATTTGTATTTGAAAATAGTATTTTTTGCTTGTTCTACAAACATTTAATGGTCTTATCAGAGCAGGTATGAGAAGATCCCCTCTCTGTGTTCCAAAAGTACTCCTGGAATCTTTATTGTAAGTCTGCATATGCCATGGTGGACTGAGGCATTTTTCCTGTTCCTTTGATGTAGGGGGAGTCACTGCTTATGGAGGTGCCAGTTGTCTAGCGCTGCTGGTGACATGGGGGTGCTTGNTACAGAAATAAATAAAAATTAATAAAAAAAATTAAAAAGAAACAAACAACTAGAGACTTTAAAAAAAAAAAAAGAACATAATTCTGAGAGACTCCTGCTCACTATGAAATTTCTGATGTGTCCTAAGATGTGAGCAAAAGGGAATTATGGCTAAAATTACTTTTAGAATTAGGATTTATATAAATTTTAGATTCTGCGATATTGGCCAGGATTGAATGAATGAGTAAAACCTTTCTCAGACTTTAAATTTCTACCTTCCAATGAATAAGAATTTTCTCATACTGAATTAAAAATAAAAATTTTTTACAGGGTTTAAGATTTTATATTTCTAAAAGTTTCTTCAGTAAACTATGCAGTTTTCTGAAATTTAAATGTTTATTAAAGATTTCAACATTATTATTGCATTTAAAATTTTCCTTTTCAAAAAATAAAAATTAAAAACACTTTCCTTCTCATATAGATTCTGTATTGTTCTCTATGGAATCAGTCCAGGATTTGTCAAATTTGCAAAATTGTAAACTATTTCTCCAGTATGTACTCTTGCTGCATTCTCCTATCTGACATATGGTTAAAGGAATGGCTACATCACTTATATTTGTGGTATCTGCCTTGCATTATGTATTCTGTACTGTATTCTGTTTGATATATGAATAAAGGACTTTTCAGACTCAATATATTTTTTAATTTTTTATTTATTTCTGTATGTGTATGAAAGTACTGTCTGCATTCAGGTCTATGGACCCATGTTGTGCAATGTCTCGGAAGTCAGAAGACGGTCTGGGACTCCCCTGGAACTGGAGTTCTCCTGGAATTAGAGTTTCAGATGGTTCTTGGTCACCATGTGGGTGCTGGGGATAGAACTCGGGTCCTCTGTAAGAGCAGTTGGTGCTCTTATCTGCTAGGGAATCTCTCTAGCCCCCAGGCTCTTCATATTTGTAGGATTAGTCTCCCATATGAATTGTCTCATGTAATGTAAGAGTTGACATAGGAGTAAATGTCTTTTCACTTGTTTCACATTTCAGGTTTCTTTGCAGTATGAATTTTTTTTATGACTGCTAATCTTTGAATACAGTATAAAGGAACTGTAACAGTTTTCATATTGTAGGGTTTCTTGCCAGTATAAATTCTCTGATGTACTCTACAATCTGTAGTATGGGTGAAGGACTTGTCACATTCATTACATTTCTAGGTTTTGTCTCCAGAAGGAATTCTCTCATATAATCTAAGATGTGACACTTGACTAAAGGACTTGTTGCACTTTTCACGAGTAAAACTTGTTACATTTTTCATATCTGTAGGTCTTCATATGGTATGAATTCTCTGATGTACAAATAATATCTTGATGTCTTGGATAAGGTCTCATCACATTCTTCCCATTAGAGTGGTTTCTGTCCAGTATGAAAACTCATGTCTTTAACAATTGCTAATCTACTAATCAACTTGTCATGTTCTTCACATTTGTATGATTTACTCTAGTATGAATTCTCTCATGTGTTCTAGCTGTTTGCTACTTTACTAAAAGACTTGCCACATTCTTCACATTTGTAAGGTTTCTCTAATCTTCTAAAGTCTGCGCTTCAAAGGAAGGAATTCCCAAATTCTTCACATATGTAGGGTTTCTCTCCAGTATGAATTCTTTCATGTAGTCTAAGAGATGAACTACAACTAAAGGACTTGTCACATAATTCACATTTGTAGGGTGTCTCTCCAATATGAATTCTTTCATGTTGCCTAAGATGTGTCTTTTGATTAAAGGACTTGTCGCATTCTTCACATTTGTATGGTTTCTCTCCCGTATGAATTCTTTCATGTACTCTAAGAGATGAACTACAAATAAAGGATGTGTCACATTCTTCACATTTGTAGGGTGTCTCTCCAGTATGAATTCTTTCATGGAGTCTAAGAGATGAAATAGAACTAAAGGACTTGTCACATTCTTCACATTTGTAGGGTTTCTCTCCAGTATGAATTCTTTCATGTTGCCTAAGACGTGACTTTCGATTAAAGGACTTGTCACATTCTTCACATTTGTAGGGTTTCTCTCCAGTATGAATTCTCTCATGATGTATAAGATTTCTCCTCCAAGTAAAGGACTTGTCACATTCTTCAAATTTGTAGGGTTTCTCTCCAGTATTAATTCTTTCATGTGCTCTAAGAGATGAAGTATAACTAAAGGACTTGTCACATAACTCATATTTGTAGGGTTTATCTCCAGTATGAGTTTTTTCATGTTGCCTAAGATGTGCACTTTGACTAAAGGACTTGTCACATTCTTCACATTTGTAAGGTTTCACTTCCTTGCTAATTCTCAGATGTGGTCTAAGATCTGGCCCTTGCCCAAAGGAATTACCAAATTTCTTGGGCTTCTCTCCAGTATGACTTCTTTTGTTTACTCTTTGAAATGCAGGATTGGAAAATGGTTTGTCACATTTTTCAAATTTGCAGGGTATCTCTCCAGTATGAATAGTGTCATGTACTCTAAGATGTACCACCTCACTAAAGTACATGACACATTCTTCACATTTGAAGGGATTCTCTCTAGATTGGATCACCTGATGACTTTTTATATCTGATACAAACTGATCATCTTCTTCACAGTTGTAGTATTTCTCCCCATTATAAATTCTCTGATGTCCTTTAAGTATTGACTTCTCCATGCAATAACAAAAAACAGTGCATTTCAATACAGAGAAAAATGCTGACAAAACCAAATATTCTGAAACATCACACATACTGAGATATATAACAAATATGTAATAAGTATGAATTAACCTTTCAAATGCCAAGTCATTAAATGCAGAAATTTTGTAATATTAGAACTTTTTTCAGCCTATACCTTAGCAGGTAATAGTATACAGAAAGTGAATTTAGAACTTAGGACTATTATATCTCTCAAAACCGGCCATGTATTTTAAATACATCATCATCAAACATCAGGAGAATAAAGAAACGTATTGGGAATTGTCCCCTCACTAAATCAGCAGCAGTAGTAATGTATGTGTTTATCATTTGAAAACAATGGCATTTGCATGATGAAACAGAAGTTTCAAATAGAAATTTGAAAATGTCGTGCCTGTATAAGGATGTAATGTGGCTCAAGTCCGGGGACAGAATCTGAAAATATTGCTGTTATGAATGAGTTGGACATGATTCTTCTACCTGGACAGAATATAAATCATGGAGCTAGTTTCTCAGAGCATGAAGTTCTCATGGAGTTCACTAGAGAACAGAACAAAATTTTCTCATAAAGAGCAGAATTTCAGAGACTTGATGCTGCAGCATCAGCCTGCTCAATGGGAAAAAACACATGTGTGGCACTGTAAACATAACCAAATAGACATGGCTGGAGTTGTCACAGACCCTCTTCTTTTAAATTCCTGGACTAATGTTCTTTCTTAATACCAGCTAAAAATAGAGTCTTATATTTACAGACAACTACGTCACCCAACACTCATCAAAGAAGCTGCTTTTGCAGCAGATGGATTGTACTACACAGTTCAACAACTGTGCACACACAGAGAATAACTTTCTGTGAGATACCTAACCCTAAGTGACAAATTTACAGTGGAAGTTTTATACTTTTGTCTCACAGAACTTGGTGGAATGAGGGGTAGAAAGAATAATGATGCATCTCTCAACTCTCATCATGGCAATCTCATCCAAAAGAGAAAGGAAAACACAGAAGGCTACAATGTCTGAAGTGAGAGAATAAGAGATGACAGAGTGTGCATCACTGGACAGGACTCCTACATTAAAACTTCCTCACCCAGACCTCAGGGATCATAGCAGAAGAGGGGGCAGAAAGATTGTCAGAATCTGGGGTGGTGCTTGACCATAAGGATTGGTGACAGCATGCACAAAACCCATGCCAATCCAAGCAGATAAAACCCAGAACAGATGTGAGGGCAGTAGGCCCAAACATTTGCTGAGGGACTATCACCAACTGATCTCTGCTGGAAGAGGGATAGCTGATCTTCTTCAAGAGAGTACTGCTAGACAGGATTCATAGACATCAGCAGTCATATGGATATAAAACTTGACTTGAAAATCCTTACCATATAGGGTTGGAACAGGCAAGGGAGGCCTAAATGTGATTAAGATGAATTGTATGAAATTCAGAAAAAAATCAATTAAAAATATTGATTGAAAAAAAGAAATCAAATCTCATGGTCAAGAAGTATTATAGACAGAGGACTGTTTCTGAATGAGATCTATCCTCCTCACCATGCCTCTGTAAACTATATCCTATTTGTGATCAATAATGAAGACAGATAATTGCAAAATAAGCATTTGAAAAAAAAATAAGCATATGAGCAGCATGAGAAAGGATGTTTGCCAAATAAGCCTAGTCTGACTTCTCATGCACACAGAGATTTGCAACTTCCCAAACTCAGAGAAATTTTAGAAGTGTACAATGTCTTTAGCAATCTTATGTTTTATGCAAGACCAAGGTTTCCCAATCTCTCTTCTGACAAAACTAGAATGGAGACATCAACAGTAGGTAAAAACAGAGGAATCTACTAATGCCATGTGAAAGACACACATATTTAACAGATTCCTACTCCAAGGTGGGAACACAATACAGAATTTCATGCTCTGAAAATCTAGTATATGATTATCCACATAATACTATGTCATTTTGGAAGAAATGCATAAATAATCCCAAAGCAAAGAAAAATCACAAGCAATCAGAAGACCATAAAATTTTTCATGCTGAAACAAAAAGTGCAATATTTATACATTTCATAAATATATTTCATCTATTAAAACTCTAACATTTGCAAGAAAGCTGACATGAGATTATCAATAATTAAATGATTAATGAAAGAGGAGTTTAAGTATGAGGAAGCTTTCTGTAGCTCACATATGATAAAATATAGTCATTTCACATTTACTAGAGGACACATAATGAAGACATTGTTATAATATATACTGAAACAGACTATGGCACAAATGTGTTCAGGTCTTCATCCTTCTTTACTTAGGAACTCTCCGCTGGGCCCCTCTTTCATCCTCTCAAACCTACCTGGTTGGTTACAGTCTCCACTCTCTTCACATTCCAGGGCTCTTTGCTTTCTTCCAGGTTGGAGATCAAGATAGGCTTACATCTAGCAAGACCTGTGTAGGAGAAAGAGTGGTGTGACTCTTGCTGGATTGCTTAGGAAGTAATAGATTTCTAACGGTAACCTGCCAAATGATAATACATAGGGCAGAGATGATTCACTGAATAATTTTCCAAGTTTTGTTTTCTGACAGAATAATTAGAATACATATGAATTTTTCCATTTTTATATACTGAGTTCTATCACTGAATGAAAATGCAGATACAGAAATGGAACTTTATGATTCTGGCTACAGTATCATGTATTAATGGATAACTGAAAATTACACACAAACTACTGATGATGGATAATTCTCCTAACAAGTGGAAATGGAAAGAAATGATAAAGTAGGAAAATGCTCTTCTCAATGTCCAGATGTTCCCAATACACTGATTTTTAATAAATTTAAGACTTACTCAGAAAAACTAACATATGAACAAAGTAGACTGTTCTCTGTCAAAGGAAGCAGAACAGTATAAAAAAATTCTGCAAGAAAAAAATCTCCTCACCTATAGACACCAGATTGCTGTAATTCTCCAACATAGTCTCCCTGTATATAGCCTTCTGAGCAGAGTTTAGACACTTCCACTCCTCCTGGGAGAAGTCAATGGATACATCCTTAAAAGTAAATGGATCCTAAAATGAAAAATGATCATTTACCATGTATTAGTCACTTTTCTGTTGCTGTGATAAAACCATCATGATGAACAGAACTTATAAATGGAAGAGTTTATTTGAGCTTACGATTCACGCTTCCAGGGAATTAAGATTCCAATGTGGAACAGTGCCACACCAACTCCAGTGTCGTCTGTGTGAGCAATGATGAAAGTCATAATAGCAGATGGGAGATACGTGCCCTCCGAGGCTAAGCTCCCTGGAGGTCCCTGGCAAAGTGCTCGGCTTTAGCTTCCAAGATCACGATGCGCTACAAAGATGTTACGCTTCCTGGGTATTGGGCTTTGCATATTGTCTTTTGATTCTTTTCCTGAGTACAGCATGACTTCAGTTCCAGAGCAAGGGGCAGTTAAATGTGTCTGGAAATAAATCAGGCAAACAGAAGCTTCCACCCACTAACATCTGACTTACACAACGTGCATGGATATCTGTGAACCTAAGTAAAATCATACAGAGAAACATTATCTAAAGTCCCTTTTGTCCTAAAAGTCCCTACAAAGATATTATGAATGAAAGACATTACACTGAGTGATGTCATAGGTCAGTTACAAATAACAAAAGTGTTTTTCCAGACTTAATAAAAATAAAAGCTCAGTCCCTTAAGCAAGGAGCTACACCTGATAGAATTAGTAAAATAGAAATCTTAGTTACAGTTATGCATGATAAAATACAATACTTGGTCAGAGGCACGTGGCGGGCTTCTCCTTTAAGAAAAACAGAACTAATTAAGAGGCTCTCCCAGGCCATGGCTTGAATTACAGCCTAAAGATAACAAGCAGCCTTGGGAGGATGGATAGATCGGGTGCCAGGGAGGATGGGAAGAAACCAAATTGAAACTTTAAAGGGAAACAATGTGCAACATCTCACAAACTATCCATGGTCTGTGGTTTTACAACCACTGTTTGTTCCTGGAGATGTGCTAATCTTGAGCAAAGTATCATGTGTAAATCCTTCTGGTTAGTGCATCTGGTTAATGTGTAAAACTTAAACTGCTCAGTAATGGGCTTATTGTTCCTGGGGATGTGCTAATCTTGATCTGCTTTTCCTGACATGTACTATATAATCAGTTGCTTGCTCTTAGTAAAATGCAGCAGATTCAAAACCAATTCTGGTGACACAAAATTAGTAACGATGTTATGATGACTAGAAGAACAATCAGAATTGTTCAAAGCATATGATTTTTTCATGGTATATTTTAAAGAAAATAAGCTTTATTACATCAAGTAAGAAGCACATACAAATATGCAAACAGTTTCAGTCATTTCCTTCCAGATCAACTTACTGCAATTGTGGAACCAACATCTACACACTGTCTCAGGATTGAAATATTCAGGGAACTTGATTACTTAAGTGGACTGATCTTTCCTTTGTAATTTAAAACTTCTTCATTTTTGTTGTTGTTTTTTTTTGTTTGTTTCTTTTTTGTTTTTTGGAGACACTTGTTGTCAGAGCTGGCCTGGAATTTGCTCTGTAATCCAAGTTGGCCTTGTACTCATACCTATTGGCTTGCTTCTGCTTCTTGACTACTGGCATTAAAAGCATGCATCACTAGGCCTTGCAAATTTTTCATTTTTAAAGACTGATTTCAAAGCACTTGGAGTCATGCAAACACTAAGAGAAAACAGCTTCTTTAAGGAGGATCTACACTGAATAGTACTGCAATCCGTCCCAGCAGGGGGCTCACTCAATCTGCAGGAAGCAGGGTCTTGGAAGGAGGGCGTGGGTTCAGTGAATATTAGACAGACATGACACCAGAGTGGTCTTGAATCTGGTGCACTTTTACTGAGATTGTCAAGTTTTTATATCACAAAGCTGGGAAAGCAGGCTGGGAAAGCAGGCTGGGGAAGCACTTTCCCGGGAACAAAAGGCTCATTACTAAGGGAACTCACACCTGGGTTTACAAGGACAGCAAGTCAGATAAACTTTACACATCAATGGAAGTTTACACATAGCATACTGCTCTCACTGTCTTAGCAGGGGAGATAAGCAACAAAACACCAGTCCTAAAACTACAAGCCACAAACTGTTTGTCTTTGTCTCTTTGAATTTCCAATTTGATGTTTTGCATCCTTCCTGGGACTCAATTTTCCCAAGGCCGCTAGTTATCTCTAGGTTGTAATTTAAGCCAAAACCCTGGGAAACCCTCTTAATTAGTTTTGTTTTCCTTAAAGGAGGAACCCACCACATGACACTAAGTATTATATTTTAACATGCATAACTGTAACTAAAACTTTTATTTTATTTAATTCTATCAGATGTAGCTCTTTGCTTAAAAGACTGAGCTTTTGTTTTTATTAAGTCTGGAAAAACACTTCTGCTACTTGTAACTGACTATGATATCACTCAGTGCAATGTCTTCCTTTCCATTTTACCTTTGTAGGGGCTTTTAGGAAGGGAGGGTCTTTTTGGTTTTTTCTTTACCATATTTTCCTAAAGAAGGAGTCCACCATCTACCTTTATTTAAGTAATGTTTTTTTACCATGTATGACTGTAACTGGAATTCCTATTTTACTAATTTTGTCTGGGGTTGTTATGGCAGTAAATTTCTAAGATAAGCAAGGTGCACTCATAAATTCCTGAGGTATGTAAGCTGGCTTGTAAATTCCTGAGGTAAGTAAGCTGGCTCCTAAACTCCTGAGATAAGTTAGTAATTTTCTGTGAGCATGTATGCCTGACAGCTTTGGCTCCCAGCAGAATAGCAAGCTGGCAAGCCACTAAGTCAAATGTGCCATTGGTATGCACTAAAGTCCTCAGAGTCCCATGAGTTTATGAAAAGGAAGTGATCAGTATGGGTGATACTAATGGCAAAAGAAGATTGAAGGGAGACAAGAGTCCTTGGGGATAAACAATAGTTTCCTGTAATTTCACATGCATATAAAATTAAGGCCTCAACATAGGAATACCACTTCCCTCTTCTATTTTTAACATATGAGATCTATTTACCCCTGTGGTTTTTTTGTCCTTGTTTTCAAACAATAATCTGATGATTGATAATTTATAAAGTAGAGATAACTCTTGCCACAGAGAAGAGTTCTGCCATATGAATGTACCAAATTTACATGATCTATTCATAGAATGAGAGACATTAAGATTGTGTATCTGTGTTTCAAAGAAAGTAGAAGAGAAACAGTGTTAAAAAGGCAAAAATGCAAAAAAAGCAAAATGATAAACATACCAAGCAAGAAATAAAAGAAACAGTATCATTTGAAATTGCATTTAAAAATAAAATTGTTATTTAAGAAAATCATACCAAGGAAGTGAAAATCTTGTGTAATGAAATGCTTAAGACACTTGAAAAAATTTTAAATGGATACTAAAAGATAGAAAGACTTCTCACACTCATGAATTTGAAGAATTAATATTGTGGAGATGTCCATCCTACAAAAAGCCATCTACAAATTTAATGAAACAGGCATGAAACTCCCAACACAATGATTGAGAGAAATTGAAATACAGAGTCCTGAAGTCCGTGCTATAGGGTAAGCAGAAGCAATGTTTAAATCCCAGGTGAATGTCACAGACCTGCCTGTGTTCAGAGCCCCCAACTTTGACTGCAGAGACACCAGTGCCACTTTCATCACAAGACCAGGAGTCTCTCTCAGGCCTCTGGTTTCCTCAGCTCTCCCCCTCCACCTCCTGGTACCTACAGGAACCACACCTCTTCTGCTCTGGAACAGCCTCTCCACGTGGTTTTCCTCTGGGGTGAACTTGTACATCTGTCCAGTGCAGGTCTGGTTCTGCCTGGCTCCAATTCTGCAGAACCCTGCTTTGGATGTGGAGGGCCCCCCAAGTCTCTGTGGACTCAGGGACCCTCCAGACTTTGGCACATCTCCATTTCAGCTTAGGCCCTGCTCTCTCCTCCCAGGCTTTAACAGGAAATGGATGTTTCTGGGTGTGTCACAGGAAGCCCAAAGCTGAAAATGAGGCAGACACCAGGAGAGGGCAGCCTTTCCATTTGCTAACTAAAACAAGTGGGTCTTCCAGAAATCAAAGTTAGATGTGCTTGTAGGTAAAGCATAGAAAATTCCAGTTTAAAACTTACTGGAAAGAAATATGCAAGAATTTTAGGAAACCATTAAAATGCCATACATTCAAATGATGGACTTAGAAAAAAGGAGAAAAAGGGAATAGATAATATTTTAAATTCAATCACAGAAGAATGTTTCCCAAATCTACCAAAAAAGTTACGCATCCAAGTACTAGAAGCACACAGAACATCAAATACACAGGTTCAGAAAAGAAACTCTCCATGACATATCATAGTTAACACACTAAAGACATAGACTACACAATGGTATTGAAAGTTCCAAGACAGAAGGGCTAAGTCCCCTGTAATGGCAGATCCATCACAATAACGGATTGATTGATCAATGGTAATTTAAAAATTATTCACTATATTTCTTTTATTGTATTTGATTTTATGCAACCTTTTACAGTAAGAAGGACTTGGAATGATTTTCTTTTCAGTTCTTTCAGAACTGCCAACACTGAGTCTTACAGTTCACAAAACATTTGATAGAGAAGTAAAAGCTTTTGACAACATAGACTAAAGGAACATATAACCGTGAAGACTGCTCTACAAAAGATACTGGAAAGATTACTATGAACAAAATTAAAGGATAAGCACATGTAGAAGTCACAGGAGAAAAATAATGCCAAAATTATTCATCTAAAAGTCCAGAGGAAAAAGCACAGAATCGAAAAAGGACAGGACTGTATATGCATTATCTATAATAATTCTGAATATCAACAGTCCCAATTTCTGGGCATCAAAGGACACAGACTAGCAGATTAGATTAGGAAAGAGGATCCATCTCCTTTCTGCCTCAGAGAAACACATGTTGCTATCACAGACAGACACTACCAAAGGATAAAGGAACTGAAAAAGCTACGCAATCATGGAACTAGGAAACAAACAACAATATCTACAAAAACAACAAGCAAAATAGATTTTGAAATGGAATTTTTCAGAAAAGATAAACAATAGTACACCCTCAATAAGGGATCAATTGATCAGGAGGATACTACAATTCTAAATACGTACACACCAAATACAGATTCTCTAAACTCTATAAAATAAATACAAGACAAAAAAAAAAAACGAAAAAAAAAAAACCACAGATTCACCCCAGCTCATTAATGGTGGGAAATTTTAATACTCTATCTCCAAAAGACAAAATCTGAACAGAGAAACATTGGAGTTGGATAAATCCATAAATCAAATTCAACTTCCCCCAGTGAACCTCCTTGCAAATGACATTCATTTATCCCACCCAGGCATTCTGCTAGGCAAGGATAGAGCAGTGAATATTTTCAGAGACAGCAGATATACCTTGGCCACCATTCATGTCCAGGCAATGATTCCTATCTATAAGGAAAGAGGATTTTTAATTTCTAATGGAAAAAAACTATCAAAACAAAGAAGAAATTCAGGCTCTCGGAGATATCTGGCTCCCCAAAGATGTGGCAGAGATCACCAAAAGGCTGACACTCCCATGGCAAAAGGAAATTAACTGGTGGACCAATTAAATAGAGCCTGAGAGGCTCCTGAAATACCTGTGGAGACACTCAATCAATTTTCCCAGAACTTTCCTGTCATTGTGTCCCCCATCAGCCAGCATAGCCTATGAAGGAAGAAAACAATGCCTGCTCCCTGGGAACAAAAAGGGACCCTGGGGTATAGTGCACTCTGCCAGACTCCAGGATCATAATTCACACACATTCTGGTGCCTTCTTGAGGACCAGCTTCACCACACAACCCACCTGGCTGCCACGAAGCTGACTGGCCTATATTTTTTTAAATATCAAACTCCACAGATTTGGGAATTAACCACACAGATCACATCTCCTTGTTTCCCTTGCATTGAAGTCAACCCTAAACAAGGGGCCAAGTGTACACTGGATGTCTGCCTAAGAGGACTAAACCCTGGGGTAAATGGGAAATTGACTTCTCTAAAATAAGGGCCCCTAGTGTAGGGTAAAGATATCTACTAGTATTTGTGGACACATTCTCCAAATGTGTGGAGAACTTTGCTACAAAAAAAAAAAAAAAAGAAAGAAAGAAAGAAAAAAGAAAAGAACCAGCCTCACTGTGGCCAACAACCTCCTACATGAAATAATTTCTAGGTTTGTGGTGCCTTTGCCAATTGGCTCAGATAATGGACCTGCCTTCATATCACATGTAGCTCTAAAGGTCACTAAGTAGAAACTACATTGCATCTACTGGACCCAAAGCTCGGGACTAGTTGAACATATATATCATACTACTAAGACCACACTCTCTAACTTACTCTTAGAGAATGGTAAAAAGTGGCTCAACCCCCTGCAACATGTCCTCCTTAAGGTTAGATGTACTCCCTGTAACAAGGTAGACTTCATCTCCTATGAGATCATCTTCCATCAGCTGCCTTCCCTACTACCTAGATTAAGGGACTCCATTCTAGAAGGAATTACCACTCAGTTTCCACTTCTAGGTTCTCTAGACTGTGGTGATTATTTCTTTTTTTGTCTTTTGGGAAAGTGTGTACCTTTAGTCCCAGCTGGCCTGGAGCTTGCTTTGTAGACCAGGCAGGCCTTGAACTCAGAGATCTGCCTAAAGTCATGGGTCACCACCCTTGGAGGACTGTGGTGATTTTAATATATGAGACTTCCTCTTTACCACTGAGCTATCTCTCCTAACCCTCCTCCTATTTTTTAATCAATGAATCACTCCATGTTCTTGGTAGTGCCCTCTGTGGCATATTTTTTCCTTTAGGGTAGAAGGGGTAAAGCCTAGGTGGTTCTTGTCACTCTATGTTTTCTCCTTGAGGGCTGACTGTGTGAAGTTCTGTAGGAAGGGAAGTGTAGTAATGGCCAGCTTAAAAATACATGTAAAAATTCCATTTTATGAGTGTTTTGCCTGAATGTATGTAAGTGTATCTGTGTGTGAAGTGCCCAAGGAGTCAGAAAGGAAATTAGCTCCTCTAGAACTAGAGTTAGAGACAGTTGTCTGTTCCCATGTGGGTGCTGGGAACTGAACTCAGGTCCTCTTCAAGAGCATCCAGTTCTCTTAGTGGCTGAACCATTTTTCCAGTCCTATTGATAAGTACTTTAATGTTGCCCTTCAAAAAGTCCCCAACATACTAGATGTTTTCTGCCCCCTTTGTACTTCTGACTCCCTTTCTTTAGGAGCTCAGAGTAATGACCAGTCTGTTACAGTTTTCCCATTCTGTGGGCATGGGGTAGTCTGAATTTCTCAGAGGTATCTACTTCCCCTGATGCTGTTGCCCAAGTTGTTCCTGGTATCCTGCCTGTGGAATGGCAGTGGATATACATTCAACAAGTCTTACTGAATACATTCTGTTGGAAAGTGACATTTAAAAACACTTTTCTAACTTCTTTACTGATGTGTCAGTACTGTGTGTACATATGTTAATGTATGCCATGTGTCTTCTGTGGTCCACAGTCTGGATGTGGGAATCAGACACCTTGCCTGGAGTTGGAGTTCCAGGTTTCTGTGACCTGTCCAAGGTGCCTGCTGGGCACTAAACCTGGATCTTACAGAAGAACCGCAAATGCTCTTAACCACTGAGCCACCTCTTCAGTGTTTTAACTTTTCTTTATGTACTCATTTTGTTTTCAGGATTAGTCCTAAGTATTAGATAAAAAAATTAATGTACATACATTCATGATTTAGGCCTGCTGAGTCCATTTTCTCTTACTCTAATAAAGAGCCTGATGCTGGAATAGTGATATTATTAAAAATGCAGATTCTGGGCCTCTGTTAAAATAACAAACTACAAACCTATGGTGTGGTTGGAGGCATTCCATTTTAACACATTTCCCAGGTGATATATATTCACAAAAGTTTGATATCCATTGATTTAAAGGTCCCCCTTCTCCTTGAGTTTGTTTAATACTTGGTTTTTGTTTGATTTGGGTTGTTTGTTTGTTTGAGAAAATGCTGAATGCTGAGAATACAGATATGTATCACCAGGACTTCCATGCATGTTGAAAAAGCACTATAGCTATTTAACTTCATCCCCAGCTGTGAAAGATTTTGTTTTCTTGTTAGGATCTTGTTAAGATATCAGTTAGCCCAGACTGGCTTTAAAATCTCTATGTTAGCAAAGGATGTCCTTGAACTTCTGATCTTCCTGTCTCTACCTTCTGAGTGCTAGGATTACAGGCATTTAAAGAAACCTAAGTCTACGTTTTATTCTTCATAAAAGAATAGAATATTCTATATAAAAGAAAACAGAATAGAGATAGACTTTATTGCAGAATACAGGACACACTCTCAAAGGGTTAGACTGGAAGGAGACCAAAGAGATCACTATGCCAATCGAGACCCTGTCTTGAAAAAACCAAAAAAAAAAAAAAAAAAGTATGGTCCAGGAGGAGGTGCACTACACCACTGAGGAACTTGGTGAGTTTGGGAATTCATTCCACAGAAGTCTAATGAATACATGTGGGAATAGATTTTAAACATGTGGGATAATGGGGGAAGTAATATAAAATTGGATCAGACTGAGTTTATCCATATGGGACAACTAAGTGTAGATTCTAGGCTTAACATGGATGCTCAAGTGGTTAAAAAGTGTGTTAAAAGATTTTTTCATTGGTTGGCTGAGGAATGTATTAAAAGATGGCTTACTGATAGAATTAGAGATGTCTGATATTCCTTGGCTTAGTATTGATGAAGGGATTCAAAGAATCAAGAATAAGACTAGATTCCTGGTATATCCCAACATACCCGGCTCTGGTTCTGAGCCACAAGCTCCACTGAAAAGGCTCATTTCCCCACCTCTCCTCCAAATCCACTCCATTACACTCCCCTACTCCTGAGATTTCTAGGCCAGGCCCCTTTGGATCTCACATTTTGGCCACTCCTCTCTGATCCTCCATGAGTTTCTAAGGCCCACCCTTGCTCAGGTTCCCCAACACAACTTCCCATGTGGTTTCTGTGTCTCTAGTGACTTTTCCATCCCCTGGATAGACATATTTATCTGTCCCCATGCCTGTGATCCTCCTTTACATTGCTATAGAGGTCCCTGGGACTATCCTGAGACCCGGGGTCCCCTCTAGGCCGGATACTGTGCAGCCCTCCTCAAATTCTGCACCACATAGCTCCATTTGGTCACTTCTACTCTGGAGAGTTTCCTAGTCACAATAAAACCCAGCAGTCTAGCCGGCCTTGGACTCATTCCAAAGTCTTCTTTGGCCCCGCCCACTAGCAGCCTGGCTCCTTCCTCCTACTTTGCTCTCTGACATCACTCACATTACATCCTTCCTCTAAATCTTGAGTTTCCTCGGTTCCCATTACCCACCCATCATTGCCCTAAACACTGCCTTCTGTCTCCTTGCAATCACTCCTATGACCCTTATGGGGTTCCCACTGCACTGACACCCAACCCCTTCCACTAACCTCTAACTCCTTTAACAAGGACCCCCTTCTGTCAGCCCAGCCCTGGACACCCTCTACTAGGGCATTTTACATGGTTGATATTTATCAATTTATCAATTACAACTGGACCTAAGGACACCATATCCATCTATCTTAATGTGAGAATGTAAATAAAACCAGAAAATGTTCTGTGCCTTTGTATGCCAGTGCTGGGTAGTTCATAAACTGAGACCTTAGAAAATACCTAGATTTCTAACTCTATACTGTGATCAATACAAAGACAGAATACATTATATGGGATTTTCCAGATGATTTTCCATCTGTAATATTCTACAAAATCATTGATAATATTTACAGAGTTTTTTAGTTTTCATGATTAATGTTCTACTTCCAAATAAACCCCTCAGACCAAAATTCACCAAGATTGATCTGGCTATAGCTGCTGCTGAGTGCCAGTTTTGCCAACCACAGAGACCAATACTGAGCCCCCGACATGGCATATTCCCAGAGTGACCAGCAGCAACCTGGTGGCAGGTTGATGTCATTGGACCACTTCCATCATGGAAGGGACAGCACTTTGTCCTTACAGGAATAGACACTTATACTGGTTATGGATGTGCCTTTCTTGCACATAATTTTTCTGCAAAAACTACCAGACAGGGACTTACTGAATGCCTTATCCACCATCACAGTATTCCTCATAGCATTGCTTCTGAAAAGGGAACTCACTTCACAGCCAAAGAAGTGCCACAGTAGGCCCAGGGGCATAGAATCTACTGGTCTTACTATGTTCCCCACCACCCTGAAGCAGCTGGATTGACAGAATTATGGAATGGCCTTTGGAAGACAAGGTTATAGCACCAATTAGGTAACAATACCCTGAAGGGCTAGGGCAAGGTTCTCCATCAGGCAGTATATGCTTTGAATCAGCATCTAATATATGGTACAGTTTCTTCTCTAGCCAGATTTCACAGGTCCAGGAATCTCAGGGTAGAGGTTGGAAGGATTCCACTAGTCACCCACTAGGAAAATATTTGCTTCCTGTACAAATGTCCTTGTGATCTGCTGGCCTAGAAATTTTCATTCCAAAGGGGAAGTGCATTTGCCAGGAGTCACAGCAAACATTCCATTGAACAGGAAGCTAAGACTACTTCTGCCTGGCTACTTTGGGCTTCTAATGCCTTTAAACCAACAGGCTAAGAATGGAAAAACAATATTAGGAGAAGTGATTGATCCAGACTACCAGGGGGAATTTGGACGTTTTCTCCACAATGCAGCCAAGAAACATTACATCTGAAAGGCAGGAGATTCTGTAGGGCACTGTTTGGTGCTACCATGTCCTGTGATTAAGGTTAATGGGAAATGGCAACAACCCAAACAATATAGGACAAGAAATGGCCCAGCACCTTCAGGGATGAAGGCATGTGTCACTCCTCCATGAAAAAAGCCAAGAACTGCAGAGGTGCTTGTTGATGGGGGGAGGAAATGCAGAATGGGTAGTAGAGGAAGGTAGTCATAAATATCAGCTGAGGCCACAGGACCAGGTGCACAAACATGGCTTGTGATAGACATGAACTTTTGGCCTATTTGGTTAAGAATATGCTTGTGCATATATACACACATATTAAGCAGATATTTGTCTCATTCCCTTTGAATGTGCAACTGAGATAACTGTTAAGTGCTGTCATATTTAGATTTTTAGATACTGAAGGACTAAGTATTCCTCAAAGACCTTGCCACCTACTCTAAGATACATAATGCACTGTGATTGCACATGAGATACTTATATCATGTTTGGTGGAATTAAGACCTTACCATTGTTTTCATATGACATTTAAAAATAACATAAGGAGAGGCTATTGGGTGTCAAGTTCACAAGGGGTGGCCTAGTGATGGTTAATCCTGTTAATCCTGAGTGTCAACTTGACTGTATTTGGGATTAACAAAACTGAGAAAGAGATCCTCATATTGGATTATCTCAAGCTGGATGACCCACCCTAAATGTGGGCATTACCTTCTGATGGCAGACAGCATAAAAGGCCATGGCAGAAGGGAACTTGTCCCTTTTTGCTGCTTGCCTTCACTCTCACTGGTGAGTTTGTTTTGCTGCTGTGATCAACTCATCAGATCCCAGCTTAGATTAAAGTCCAGCCACTCTCCAGGAATCCATCAGGCCAAATTGGAGCTACTGAGACATCCAGCTTTGTGGACTGAGCAGCTACCTGGATTGTCAGACTCTCCACTGCAGTGCAGCTACTCTTAGACTAGTCAGACTCTACCCCATAAGCAAATCTAGTAAACACACACACACACACACACACACACACACACGCTCTTTCCCAATCTCTAGGGTATGCATGGGAGTGTTGCCTTTCATCACTCTGATATGTTCATTGTCAAGAACACATTCATTCATCATCTTTTTGGGTAGAATATCAAATTAAGAGCACTAGCTGCTCTTGTAGAGGTTCTGGGTTTGGATCCCAGCACCCACATGACTGACAACAGTCTGTATGTCCAGTTGTAAGGGGTGTGATGCTCTCTCTAGCCTCTCTAGGCATTGCACACTTGTGGTGTACTTACATACAAAAGTTCATACATAAAAAATAATGACTTTTTACATAGTATTTTTATTATTTTGGGAACTGGAATGCTGGCTTAGTGTTTTACAGTACATACTGCTCTCGGAGAGGATGCAACTTTGTTTCCAGGCACCCATGTTTCACAGCTCACAACTGATTATAACCCCAAATCTAGGGAACTGGCATCTTCTTTTGGCCTCTATGTGTACCTGAATTTACATGCATACCCTGGACTCCATGTTTATATTCTATATATACGTAATTTAAAAGACAGGGCTGGATGTGGTGGTGCACAACTTTAATGCCAGCACTAGGGAGTCATTTGTGACATTGAGGCCAGCCTTGTCTACATAGTAAGTTCCAGAGAAGCTGGGGCTAGAGGGAGACTCTGTCTTAACCTTCACCCCAANGGTCTCCCTTTAGTCCCAGCTGGCCTGGTGCTCACTATGTAAACCAGGTGGCCCTTGAACTCACAGATATCCACCTGCCTCTGCCTTCCAAGTGCTAGGATTAAAAAAATAAAATCAAGCTGGGTGTGGTCACACAGGCCTTTAATCCTAGCACTGGGGAGGTCTGAAAAAGACCAAAAAATCGCATGAACAAATAAATAAATAGTATCAAAGTGTGTGATTATAGCTCAATGGTAAATTGAATTAAGACAAGAAGAGGGGGCTGGAGAGATGGCTTAGAGATTTAAGAGCTCTTGCAGTTCTTTGAGAGGACTTGGTTCAGTTCCCAGCTCGCACATGGTGGCTCTTTGGTGTCTGGAACTCTGGTTCTAAGGGATCCGATGCCTCTTAGACTCCAAAGGGAATTCATGCACATAGTGCACTTACATATGTGCAGGGTAAACATACAATCATCTAAAAAATCAATACTAGATAAAATTTTTACCAAATCTTAAAAAGAAGGCAAAGCCTAAATATAAGGTGTGGAACAGGGTTCACAGGACACAGAATGTAAAGGAGCTGCCAGGGACATGGGGGAGCATGATAATCCTACATGAAAATGTCTCACCAGGGTGGGGTGCTATTAATGAGGTAAGTGACACTTTGTTGTTTTAGCAATGGAAAGGCCATTGATGTCCTTGATTATAGGACATACTCAGTGGACTAACCAAGCCTGAAATGTGAATACAGTGAGTTTACTAAAGATCAAAGGAGATGAGACAGAAGAAGCAGTGATAAATAATTCTTAAATTTTGTTTGAAAAGAGAGCACAGATTATCTCATAACATGAAAATAGATCTTCCAGTAATTGATAATTGGAAATTGACTGTGAAATCAGAATCAGGGTATATATAACTTGAGAATATGGATGGAACTGGCCAGATAAGTGGGTTTATGAAGGAGCTAAGATTTTGTTAGGATTGATTGAATGGGTTAGGGATAACAGAGAGTTGCAAAATTCATCTGTCCTCATTGCACAATTTGCATTATGTGAATATCAGAATGTTCTAAGTTGGGTAGATATTTCACTTGCCTCTAGTTTGTGGCACAAATAGTATTGGGATGAACACTGTGCATCTTGCTGAATATGTGCATATTTCTCCTGGGCCTAGGAATGAACAGAGCTTTGAATTTAATTCTTTATTTCTTGAAACTTCAGTAAAATTTTAAGTTATTTAACCAGAATACCTTTCATTAAAACTAAAATCAAGATCGTGGAGGTCAGAAGTGGGTGTTGGATTCCCCTGGAGCTGGAGTTCTCCTGGAATTGGAGTTTCAGAAGGTTCTCAGCCGCCATGTGGGTGCTGGGGATCGAACCCGGGTCCTCTGGAAGCGCGGTCGGTGCTCTTAACCGCTAGGCCATCTCTCCAGCTCAAGTTTTACATTTTTATGTTAAGAATGATTGCTTGTTTGAATATTCTGAACAATATTCACACAGAAAAGTTGGGCTGGTTTGTTGGATTGTTTCTTTGTTTGTTTCTTAGCTTAGACTTGCATAACGTGTATTAGTCTTTTTTTATATAAATTTATTTTTATTTTTTTAACAACTCTTGACCCTTGTCCCCCCTATTCCCCCACAAGTCTTAAGGTATATAAAACTCAACATTGGGGCCTGAGGTGCAAAAGCAAAAAGGCAGAAAGTAAAGAGAGCAGACACAGTATTAGCAGAGTGGCAAACCCAAGAAGCCTTCTGCACAGACACAAAGAGAATGCTCTCTGTAATCCTCAGACCAGGAAAAGAAAGATTGTGCATCTCATCTGATTGACTTATTCACCACCCTTGTGAACACCCACTTCAGGACCTGAATCCTGCTGCAGCTGGAATCCAGCAGTGGTACACAGTTGTAATCTTGAGAGCTGGAAGAGGGAAGATCAGAATTTTATTTATTTACTTTTGAGGGGGTCTTTTTTGAGACAGGGTCTCCCTGTGGCCCCAACTGTCCTGGAACTCACTTTGTAGACCAGGCTGGCCTTGAACTCACAAAGATCCACCTGCCTCTGCCTCTGAGTGCTAGGATTAAATGCATGCACCACCATGCCCAGCAGGAAGATCAGAATTTTGAGGCAAGACTGTGAAACAAGAGACCCTATTAAAAAGAAACAACAACACCTGGGCATTGTAGCACATGCCTTCAATCCCAGCACTCGGGAGGCAGAGGCAGTCAGATCGCTGTGAGTTCAATTCAAGCATGGTCTACAGGTCCAGCTCCAGGACTAAAGGGAGACCCTGTCTCAAAAATGACAAAAAAAAGAAAGAAAGAATAAATTCCTAGAAATGGATTTGCAGAGTTAAAGAGATGTAATTCCATTCTTTCTCATTAAAGGAGGAAAGGTTTATTTTGGGTTCATGGTTTCAGAAGTTTTAGTCCAGAATCCTGAGCCAGTGTTAGAGGCTAGAGGGGAGACTAACCATCAGAGCTCACACTGCATTGAACATTTTCTTGTGTCTACAGACGTTTTATGTGAAGTAAGAAAGAGGGCCCGGTGGAGCACGGCACAAAATCCATGACAAAGTGCTCTTCTAAGGCATGCCCCCAGGGACCTACCTCTTCCCACTAGGTCCAATGCCCTCAAGTTTTTACCTTGGCATCACCATCAGTAGTTTAGAATTAACCTCACATGCGTGTTTGATGGCTATGTCAAATGACCCAAAGGTATTCCATTTGTAAGGCTAGACTTTAAACTGCTAAACAACTCTACTGAGAGATCTGAAGAAAATATTTCCATGACCCTTTCCTAACTAGGGGGTACAGTGATGTAATGCTATAGAGTGAATACTTTAAACCATAGTTATACTTGGTTCTAATTGAGCATTTTATAAATTTATGGAAAATCCTGAGGGTAGGACACACTGCTGGTACTGCAGCCTTGGTGCCTGCTGGCATCAGGAGACTTAATAGGCCACATTAGAAAGTTATTGCCACCCATTGTCAAAGAGCTATAATGCCCTGACCAAGATATCATGCAAGCATATGTGTTTCTGCTCAGCGTAACTTGTACAATGGTTAATATTTGTTACTATTTGTGTTTCATTACTAGAACTAAAAGGAGACTTCTAAACAAGCCATCAGTCCATTGCAAACAGAACTTGGACAGAACCAAGAGTTTGGAGTGTCATCTCAGAAAAAATATAGATCCTCATATCTCTTACTCTCCCTCACCCTCTCCTTCAAAGCCCAGGAACTCTCACAGAAAAGGTGAGCACATCAGATTGTAAGGGCTAAGAAAGGGGGGGTGGATTGTGAGATTATAGCAAAAACAGACTGGACTTTTACTTGATCAGCATGTTTGTGTAAGCAAACCTCTTCAACTGGACTTCAGGACCCTGGGTTATACAAGCACTGGACTCAGCTATTTGCTAACTGGTTTTACAGCAATTTTTTGGGATCTTCCTTATGTTTATTGCCTATGTATACCAACTGGTCAAATAAAAATTAAGAAAGGAAAATAAAATAAAATGAAATAAAAATAAATTTATGAAAAATCCTGAAATACTTTGGGAATGGAACTTTGTGCGTGGCTTGAAGCGAGAAATTGTAAGACCTGTCCCGCTAAGATCTCCAGCTATCTGATATCCCTGTGGGCTTCCAGAGTTATCTGTTGCCTGAAGATTCGAGATATTACAATGATTCTTGATTTTCCCTATCTCTGCAAGGTTCCAGGTCCTTTCCCTTGAGACACTGAGCAGAATGTCACACCTCTAGTTACCTGTTGCACAAACCACAGTTCTGCAGCCCCCAATTAGAACTAAGTTGCCTCACCCCTCCCTTCTACCTGCTCCCAACTCCTTTGCCAAAAGCCCAATAGTCTTGAATATATAGACTTCACTGACAGTAAATAGAGTTTCTATCCTCCACGGCTCCGCATGTGTGTGTGTGTGTGTGTGTGTGTGTGTGTGTGTGTGTGTTCGTTCTATGGGTGATCTCCAGAGGTATTCCCTCCGCCTTTCTTGCAGGAGCAGTGCCCAGAGACTGCCGGCCTGCAGGCAGGAGGCAAGTCCTGGAGCTGAGCCAAGAAGGGAAGGACAGCATGTAGAAGGTGGTCAAGCCTGACTCAAAGACACCACACCCAACAACTGGCACCCAGAATGTGCAGCTCGACTTTCCACCAAAGGAAGAAGGAAAAAAGTTATTTTGAGGCTGTCTCTCTTAGCCTTGATTTCCCCCACTCGAGGGAAATCTCAGAGAGTTTTAATATAGAGACAAGGAGATACCCCCCCAACCAGGGTAGTCATGACCAGCCATGGTCTATTTCCATAGAATTTAACTCTTTTCCCATGAGAGATTAATCTTTGAATCTGCTTTAAGTCTCTGTCCTCTATATGGCCAGGTTTGGCAAATCTCTGGGGAATTCTCTCTTCCCATGAGATTAGTCTTTTTAAACTGTCTCTTTCCCTAACCACTAGAAATTCCTATCTCTCTTTATCATGGGTAACAGACAGGAGAAAAAGATCCACAGGCTAAGAAAATAAAAACTCTCCTCAAAAGTCGAGGAGTTAAAATTTCCACACAGGAAGCTGCCTCCTTTTGGAGGGAGACTCAATATTGCCCCATGGATGTCCCCTGCAGACTTACAGAGTTCAGAATCCTGGACGCGTGTGTCACAGGATGCTAGACAGTGAGAAAATGCCCCAGCATCTCCCACATTCTTGCCTCTACTAGCTGCTGTGAGACAATGCTTAGGGCCTTCTCACAAAACCACGCCAGGAAAGGAAAACAACAAAATTAAATCACAGACCCCCTCCTCTCAAGAACCTACTAAAACTCCCCTTGAAAACCGCAATAAAATTCCCTCTGAAAGCCCCCAAGCTTCAGCCCAGTAAAAATAGAACAGGATAATAAAAACATGCAAGAGGCTAGCCTTAACCTTTCCCCTAGCTATCAGCCACTCCCTGTCAAGAGGCCAGAAACACCTTCAGCCTTCTCCCTCTCTGCTACAGAAAAACCGTGCCAGATTCGGAATAACCCAGATCTTCAATTACAGGCATTCCCTGTTAATTTAGCTCTGACTCGGACTCGCCCTCTAAACTGGTACCCCTACCAGGCAAGTGAGTTGAAAGAACTCAGGCAAGCAGTCAGAGGATGGCAATCAGGCACCTTGGACAAAATCCATTCTCCAGAGCTTTTTTGCTTCTCTTAACACCCCACAGGACTGGAGAGATATCTGTAGATCTGCACTCCCAGGTCCGCTATTTTGACAATGGGAAGCACTATACTGAGACGAATGTCTCCAACAGGTTCAGAGAAAACAAGGGCAACCTAACATAGACTGGGGTTAAGAGCAGCTCTTTGGAGAAGGATAATTTAGCACAGGGACACAACAGGCTGGACTGGCCCCAGGGTACTTTGACCAGGATAGCCTTTGCGCCCTACAGACCTGGGATAGAATTACACCACCCACTGAATCTCAGGCCAGTTTATTATTATTTCCTATGCAAAAACCTGAGGAACCCCTATCTGACTTTATCTTAAGGACTAAAAGCAGCCTAGAGAAGAAGATCCCCAATTTTGCAGCCAGAGAGATAGTCCTCAAAAATATCATTTGGGAGGGAATGAATTCCAAGTGCAGACAAGCATGCCAGGGTTTAAAAGATGACCATTATGATAGATGGATAGTGGCAACTCAGGATGTGGGCATAGCCTCCCACAAAGCTAAATACCTAGCTCAAGCCTTTGTGGCTGCTGTCACCACAAATGAGAAATGTTTTACCTGTGGAGACAGGGGTCATTGGAAAATACAGTGTCCCAAAACACGAGTCTCTCCCAGAGGGCCTCCTGAACACCCCCACACACATGTTCTCTGCCCCCGATGTAAAAAAAGGATATTATTGGAGGAAAGATTGCCACTCAAACTATGACAAAGATGGGAAAAAAATTGCCAACTTTAAACTCCTAGACAGGCAGCCCCTAGCCCAGGGAAAAAAGGTGGAAAAAGAGTCAGTGCATGCCCTCTGGGAAGCACCTATTTCAGAAGGCTCACATCCTGCACTGACAATTGAAATTGGGGGGAGGTCTTTTAAATGTTTAATAGATACAGGGGCAGATAGAACCATTATAAAACAGCAAGAAATACCCCCTGACTGGCCCTTGCTCCCAGTACCTAATCTTCTAGGAATAGGAGGGACCTCACAGTCTTACATGACTAAAAATGTTTACACCTGGGAGACCCTGATGGAAACACCGGTCAGATTCACCCATTAATAGCACCCACTAATATCGATCTGCTAGGGTGAGATATTTTAGAGGCTTTGTATGTGGTTATTGCCACTCCAGATGAGGACAACCATGCCCAGACAGACCATTTAACTGGGGAAAAAACACCTCCATCATCTCAGCAAGAAACACCCCCAATCCTGAGGGTCACTACAGAATATGCTCCCCCTCATCTGGACTGGAAGTCAGATGATCCAGTATGGATTGAGGAGTGGCCCTTAAAAGGGGAGAAATTACAAGCTCTCCAAGACTTAGTCAAGCAACAATTTTCATTGGGACATAGCCATGCATCTCGCAGTCCCTGGAACACGCCTGTGTTTTTTCATAAAAAAGGCAACAGGAGGTTGGCATCTCTTACAAGACCTGTGGCCATTCCTCACAGTACAGAGAACTCTATGCTGTTTATCTAGCTCTCAAAAAACAAACAGGCTTCTTAATCTCTTCTCAGACAGTATCTATGTGATCAACCTGCTGCCCTGACTATCCAGATCCTTTTTCTGATTAGACAAAAATGCCCCCTCCCCACTTCTCTTTGCAGTTTCATCCCTTTTACAGAATAGGAGTCACCCCCTCTTCATATAGCACATCAGTGCCCACAGCCTCCCACCAGGACCTCTCTCTGAAGACAACTCTCTTGCAGACCAAGTCTCCTCTACAGGGGTTTATATCCTATCCCTCTCTGAAGCAGAAAAATTCTACTCCCTCACCATGTTAACTTAAAAGGCCTTCAAGCTCGCCTTCCTGATATCCCCTCTGCCCAACTGCAGTGGATCCTTAAAACTTGTTCGTTCTGTTCTACTCTAGTTAAAACACCTGCACTACAGGTTATGGGAATTAACCCCAGGGGATTGAAAGCCAATGCACTCTGGCAAACTGATATTACATACATAGCTTCTTTTGGAAAACAAAAATATGTATTTGTCACCATAGACACTTATTCCAGATTCGTCTGGGCTACTCCCCATACAGGAGAGAAAGACAAGGACCTCACTGTCCACCTACTTTCTACCTTTGCTATGAGATGGGCATCCCCAAACAGATTAAAACAAACAATGGGCCAGCATTTGCTAGCTCTCGCTTTAAACCATTTTGTCAATTATGGAATACTGCACATCATACAGGTATCCCTTGTCGTCTTTTACAGAAAAAACATAATTCATGGAGTAGCATACCATCCAAACATCTGTGTCTATACCAATGTAACCTACCATAATAATTAGTACTGTTTAAATACCTATATATCTAATTGCTTGTGCTTCATTAGTAGGATTGAAAGGTTATTCCTGAACAAACTGTCAGCCCATGAAAAGAAACAGTCAGAACTGATCAGAGTCCAAAACGATCATCAGAGAAAGTAGACTGTCTTGCGTCTCGTCCACCTGTGCCCCTTTTCTAAAGTCTAGGGAACAATTTGCGGAAGAGGGGGTGTGCTAGAATGTAAGGGCTGTGATTGGGGTGAATGATGAAACTATAGCAACATAGACTGGATGCTTATTTGATCAAATTGAATGTACATACAAGCCCCTCCAGCTGGATGGTAGAAGCCTTGGCTGTGTGGGTTTGGGCACAACTGCTTGCAAATTGGTTTTACATGAAGGATGCTTGTACTCATAACTTATTACTTATTGTTAAAAAAATGAAATAAAAGAAAGTATAAAAAAAAAGCTTCCAGGCTGAAAACTTCCAAATATTTGGGAAACCTTGCATGCGTAGCACTGAGGCTCAACATTATTAAACATTTTGTTACATTCTATCTCTGAATGTGTTTGAGTATATGAATGGGTGTTTTGAACATTTGAAATAGAGCTATAGATATTGAAAACTTG
>VZQC01003291.1:2943389-2999645 GCA_009823505.1 Rhizomys pruinosus
AAAAAAAAAAAAAAAAAAAATGTGGACTGCCAGTCTTCTACCAGTCCCTGACAAATGACTCAGAGTCTCCTAAAAAAGTGGTGATGGGCCGGGCGTGGTGGCACACACCTTTAGTCCTAGCACTGGGGAAGTAGAGGCAGGCGGATCTTTGTGAGTTCAAGGCCAGCCTGGTCTACAGAGTGAGCTCCAGGACAGCTGGTGCTACAGGGAGACTGTGTCTTGAAAAGACCAAAATAAATAAATAAATAAATAAATAAATAAAATAAAATGGAAAGAAAAGCCAGGCATGCTAGCAGAGGCAGGTGGATCTCTGAGTTCAATGCCTGGTCTACAGAGTGAGCCCTAGGACAGGTGGGACTTAAAGGGAGACCCTGTCTTAAAAAATACCAAAACCCCCCACATTTAATTATTTAATTAATTAATTAAAAAAATAAAATGGAAAGAAAATAGGCAAATTCAGATGGCTAACAAAAATTCAAATCTTCAATGGCATTGAATTGTTGCTTTTAGTTGCTCTTGAAAACTGTAGGTAATAAGGTGAACTTCTTCATTTAAGGATTTGATGCTAGGATCTGCAGAGGAGGGACAGCATACTTTGTTTTTCTGAGACTGTGTAACTTCACTCAGCATAACAGCTTCTACCTCCATCCATTTACCTGCAAAATTCATGATATAGTCTTTCTTTACTGCTGCATAGAACTCCATTGTGTAAATGTACCTCATCTACATTATCCTCAACTCCTCAGTTGAGGGACACGAGTTGTTTCCAGCTCTTCACTATTGTGAAAGGAGCTGCAATAAACATGGTTCTGCCTTTATTTCTGCTATGTGATTGATCCTTTGGGTATACAGTTTGAGGGCATCAGGAGACAAAGGGGACAAACCTGGTGTAAGCTGAGCCTTTCTCCTATTGAATCAAGGTACAGACCTTGGCATCTGGCCCTGGAGGATTGGTGGGGAGATTGTGGGTGGTGGACGGTGGTTCTGTGAGTACATCTCACCAGGTGGGTGATTGGGGCTCACCTCACTGGGATGTGGGGGACATGGGCTGCACTGCAGCCCAGGTGGTGTGCCCTTCCAGCCCATAGGACCAGGAGTGCCTGGAGACCTCAGGGTGCAGGTTTTGCAGGCCTGGGGGTTTCAGGTGGCTTGGGTGTTGTGTGGATTAGTCCATTGGGTGAGCTCTTTGCTGGTTGAGTAAAGGGTGTTGGTCTGTGTAGTGTTAGGATAGAGTTGAGGTTTTTGGAGCCTAAAGTGTCCACACCTGTACATCAATTGCTGGAGAGATGGCTCAGTGGTTAAGAGCGCCCACTACTCTTGCAGAGCACCCAGGTTCAAAACCCAGCACCCACATGGTGGCTAAGAAACATGTTTGACTCCAGTTCCAGAGGACTCTGACACCCTCTTCTGACCTCTGTGGCATTGCACGACACAGGTGCACCAACCTACATGCAGAAAGTACACTCAAACACATAAAAATAATAAATAAATAAATAAATAAATAAATAAATAAATCAACAAAAACACCTGAAGAGTATAACCAACATCAGTGTCAGCTCAATCAACATGTAAGCTTCACATTACAAGCATAAACAAAAGAAGCTTCCCAAATGCCTAAAGCTCAATGAAAGAGAGACTAAGGTGGATCTCCACCAAATACCAATACCCCTATTCCAGTACCTTCTAGTGAACACCCCTTGGATATAACTCAGGATACAGATGTCAAAAGGACAATTATGAATATGATTAGAGAAATTAAGCAGTTAAGGGAATTTAAGGAGCTTATAAACAATGAAGTCCAGAACCTAAACGAATACAGGGATAAATTGAAAGAGGACAATAAATTGCAGAATGAAAATACAAAATATGTATTTTGACCCCCACAGCATTGCACAAAATGGGTGCACCAACTTACATGCAGACAGTACATTCATACACTAATAATTAAAAAAAAATGCAGGGGCTGGAGAGATAGCCTAGTGGTTAAGAGCACTGACTGCTCTTGCAGAGGACCAGGTTTGATCCCTAGCACTCACATGGTGGCTATGAACCATCTGTAACTCCAATTCCAGGAGAACTCCAGTTCCAGTGGAATCCGACACCCTCTTCTGACCTCCGTGGCATTGCACGACAAGGGTGCACAGACCTACATGCAGACAGTACATCCATGCACATACAAAAATAAATAAAAAATTTTTAAAAATGCAAGTTGGAATGAAAAGAAAAGGAATGCAACATTCCACAAACAACTTGGAAAAGATGGTAGAAACTCTAAATAATAGAATGGATGAAGTAGAAAATAGAATATCAAGACTGGAAGACAATATGGAAGAATTGGATAAATCAAGTAAAGATTATGAAAATTTTTTTTTAAAACACAAGAACAGAATAATCAGGTACTGTGGAATACTATGAAGAGACCAAACCTACATTATAAGGCTAGAAGAGGAAGAAAATTCACAGGATAATGATATGGTGCTGGTCTTCAACAAAATTTTAGAGAAAAATTTCCCAAATTAAAGCGAGAGACACACATACAAATACTAGAAGTTTGTAGAACATGAAGCAGACAGAGTCAGAAAAGAAATTCTCCACACCATATCATAGTGAAAACACAAGATGTTCAAAGCAGAGTAAGGATACTGAGGGCTGCAAAAGAAAAACAAGTTATCTACAAAGGAAAACCTATCAGAATGACAGCTGATTTCTAAATGCATATGATGAAAGCCAGAAGAGCTTGATCTAAAATATTCCTCATTCTAGGTTGGAGAGATGGCTCAGGACTTAAGAGCCCCAACTGCTCTTGCAGAGGACCCAGCTTCAATTCCCAGCACCCACATGGCAGCTAAGAACCGTCTTTGGTGCCAGGCATGGTGGAGCATGCCTTTAATCCCAGTACTCAACAGGCAGAGGCAGGCAGATCTCTGTGAGTTCAAGGCCAGCCTAGTCTACAGAGTGAGTTCAAGGCCATCTGGGGCTATAGGGATGCCCTGTCTCAATAAATAAATAAATAAATAAATAAATAAATAAATAAATAAATAAATAAGATATTCCTCATTCTAAAAGACTATAGATGCCAACCAAAAGTACTTTATCCAGCAAGAAATGTCTATTGTAATTGAAGGAGAAAGGAAATTGTTCCATGATATAAATAAGTCGAAAGAATTTCTCTCCAATAAGCCATGCCTGCAGAGAATACTTCAAGCAATACAAAAAGTGGAGAGCAGGCATGACTATAACCAATTAACACCAGAAAACAAATGATACTAATACTATGGAATTAAGTCCTATGGTAAGAAGGTACTAGAAATCAAAATGATTGGAAGCAATTTAATTCTCTCAGCAACAGTTTTAAATATCAATGGACTGAATTTTCCAATTAAGAGACATAGACTAGTAGAATGGATTAAAAAACAAAACCTACTTTTTTCTTGTCTCCAAGAAACTTACCTCATCTTTAAAGATAGGTATTATCCCAATGTGAACGGAAGGTAAAAAAATAATACAGGTAAAATGATACTAAGAAAGAAGGAGGAGTTACTATTTTAATACCAGATAAAATAGAATTCAAGGCCTTTGGTTGTGTTTTATGTGTGGGATATTTGATCACTAGGTTGAACATATTTGGGACAGATAAATGGGCTTTATGCCAGGCCTATGTGGTGCATTTCAGACTATCTAGAAAGATTTGGTTGGCCAGAGCCTGCCCTGGGACATGTAGGGTCATTTTAAGGTTTTTATTTTATAGTGATGTGTTTAGTGGATTACCCCTTTCTGTGGATGGGTATAAATATCGCAAAGTTTAGTAGACTGAAGTGGTTAAATGTTTCTAGAGTGGAATGGTATAAACACTAAAGCCAGCTTACTAATGGTCTAAATCCAATTATAATCACAAAGGGTTGTGGTTGGTTTTGAGTCCATTCCTGGCTTGCATTGGACTTCCAGTTATAGATTTGGATTAAAGGGCCATAGACAAGTAATGGGTTACCTTGGACTACTGAAAGATACATTTTGGTGTCTGTCTATTATGCAACTGTTACTTTTGATATCTGTTTTGCCCATTTCTAGATAACTTGACTCAAGAAAATCTAGGCTAACATCCCTAAAGTAATGACATGCACCCCAGAAGGAGACAGTTTAGACAGACTTGGTATTTTCAGCTTAATTCCAGACAAAGTATGTTCCCAGTTATTGGAAAACTACAAACCAGGTTATGGGGTTTAGGAAAGTAAAGAGACTATGTCTTTTGTAGTAAACCATCCATATTAAAGATATGCCTAAACTTGTTTAAATTTCTCTTATTGGCTTTGCCTGCTTAGCCAATGGTCTTAAATCTCTTCCACTCTGGGTTGGAGAGATGGCCTAGCAGTTAAGAGTGCTGACTGCTCTTGCAGAGGACCTGGGTTTGATCCCAAGCACCCATATGGTGGCTGAGAACCATTTTTAACTCCAGCTCCAGTGGAATCTAAAGCCCTCTTCTGACCTCCGCAGCACTGCATGACAAGGGTGCACAAACATACATGCAGACAATACATTCATACACATAAAAAAATATATTAAAAAAATCTCTTCCAGTCAATGTTTATGCAAGATTGCTTAGGCTTTTCTTCAAGCTTTATCTAAACAGGATACAGTAATTAAAAGTATCAGAATTTCCTGGCATGGTGCCTCACGCCTTTAATCCTAGCACTTGGGAGGCAGAGGCAGGTGGATCATTGTGAGTTCCAGGCCAGCCTGGTCTACAGAGTGAATTCCAGGACAGCTGGGGCTACAGAGAGATCCTATCTCAAAAAGACCAAAAATAAATAAATAAATAAATAAATAAATAAATATCAGTATGGTTTAAATTAATATTTTTAGATGCTTAAGGCCCATACCTAACACCCATACCAATTTGGCTAAGGTATTTAAGGGAAAATTTTGTTCCTTACCCTTTGAGGTTAATTGGTCCCAGGGGATTTTGTACAGGAGCATCTCTTAAAATGTTCTGCAGAGGAGCCGGGCATGGTGGCGCATGCCTTTAATCCTAGCACTTGGGAGGCAGAGGCAGGCAGATCTTTGTGAGTTCAAGGCCAGCCTGGTCTACAGAGTGAGTTCCAGGACAGCTGGGGCTACAGGGAGACCCTGTCTCAAGAAGACCAAAAAAAATGTTCTGCAGAAGCTGGAGAGATGGCTCAGTGGTGAAAAGCACCAACTGCTCTTGCAGAGGACCCAGGTTCAATTCCCAGCACCTACATGGTGGCACACACCTTTCATCCTAGTACTCAGGAGGCAGGCAGATCTCTGTGAGTTCAAGCTCAGCCTGGTCTACAGAGTGAATTCCAGGCCAGCTGGGGTATAGGGAGATGCCATCTCAAAAAAATGTTCTGCAATTATGAATCATCATGCTTCCTGTGCAGGGGAGTCTTGGACAGCTGGGACTACAGAGAGACCCTGTCTCAAAAATACAAAAATAAAATGCTCTTTCTTTCTTGCAGCTATGTAAGTGGAAACTCATACCCTGATTATCAAAATGCCTGGAAAGCAGATACTGAGTCCAGACAAAATGGCCAAATGAACAGAAAGAGAAACCTAATAAATGGATGCTTTGAAAGCCCTGGTCAAGAAATTCTAATGGGACTTTAAGTTGAATATTTGAATTCACCCTGTTCTTACTTCTCTTGGTCCCTGCCTAGATCATGTATCTAACTACTCCTGCCTTCATTTTGCTTTCACAGGCATCAGTCAAGGACTTTTTTTCCCACTTTACAGTTATGTTTTGGGGGATCTTTTAGATAGACCCTCTGAATGGGAGATAGCCCAGTGGCTAAACCCAGCATCCCTTTCCAGAATGGTCAGCATCCCGATTCCCTTGTGGGGATTGGGGTGACTCTTTTTCAGAGAGTAATATAGCTAAACATGAGCTAGAAATTGAGTAGGCAGTTTAAGGATGAGACCCTCCAAATTAACCACACACTTTCTCTGCTGAGAACTCAAGGCTTCCTGGACCAGCTAGTAAATAATTATCCTTCTGGTAGCCCTGAAAGAGTAAGAAAAAAAAAAAAAAAGAGAAGGGAAAAAAGAAAAAAAGAGAAGAATTACATACCAAGCCCTGCAGATTGATTCTTTATTTTACCAGAAAAGAAATGGAAATTCCTCCCCCTTTTTTTCTCTGTTTCATCATTGTCACTTTGTACTGTTTATTTGTTGTGAAAAAAATCCAAATACTTAAAGGTTCACACTCTTGTCTAAATGTTGCCAGGTCTCATGGCGCACAACTTTAATACCAGCCATCCAGAGGCAGGTGGCTCTCTGTAAGTTCAAGGCCAGCCTGGTCTACATAGCAAGCTCTAGGCCAGCTGGAATGAAAGGGAGACCCTGTCTCAAAAAGACCAAAAAATGTCTCTTAACTGTGGATCCCTATAAAATCCAAAACAATCACTGTCTTATTTCACAGGGAAGAATCGGGCAGACCTAAGCAAATCCTAAGTCCAGCTCAAGGCTGAACATCTGGAATTCATCTCACCATCTTCTGGGCTCCAGATTGCTTTGCCAGCTCCATTTCTCTGATCCATTCACAGAACACACAGCTTGTCTCACAGGCCCATTCCACACCTGTTACTTCACTTGGTGGTTATCTCATGGTCCTGGCATCTCCAAAAATCTGATGTTCCACTGAAACTGAGGCTGTACCTTCACCAATGGGCAACTCTGACTTCTCCTGGTGCAATGCCTCAGCTTCTCTTTATGAGCCCTGCAATCTTGGAGTCTTCATTCACTTCAGCCAAGGCCACACTTTCAGCCATGTTCTTTCCTGACATCTCTCAGTACCAAGCCTCAGCTGCTTTCTGTAACCCCTTCACATTTCAATATCAAAGCCATATAGAAGACTCTTACACATTACAAAATCCTGTTTCTGCCTTGAGATGGATGCTCGCATCACCCCTAAAGCACAGCTTCTGTGTGCTGACCCTGAGGAAATTCTTCCCAGAAGATTTCACCATGGTGATGCTGGTCTCCTGTTACATATAGCTGATTTTTCAGCCCCAGCTAACCAGCATCAATTGTCCCAGTAAAACAGGTTTCACTTCAGGTTCTGGTCACTTGTTACTTACAGATGACTCTTCATCTAAAGCTGGCCAGAACTCACAGATTTTCTATTTTAAAATATCATACAAATGGCCCTGATGGTCTCTGCTTCCCTCTTAAGCTTCACAAGCCAGGCCTCCATCATCTACAAGTCTTTCAGCATAACTGTTCCAAGTTCCACAGCAAACAACTCTTAAGCAATCAGTGGCTTTTCCAGTCCAAAGTTCCAAGTCCTTCCACAAGCCTCCCAAAACACAAAGTTCAGGTCTGTTACAGCAATAGCCCACTCTCTGGTACCAATTTCTGTTTAATTTCTCTTCAATTGCTGTGACAAAACACTGTCAATACCAACTTGGGGAGGAAAGGATTTTATGCAGCTTACATCTTCAGGTCACAGGCCATCAATGAGGGAGTCCAAGGTAGGAACTCAGGGCAGGAACCTGGAGGCAGGAGCTGAAGCATAGGCCATGGAGGAATGCTTCTTACTGGCTTGCTCCCCATCATATTGTTCAAGTGAAAAATGAAATCTTGACTAGTAAACACACAGGAGCAGAAAGGTTTTATACCTTGAAAATCATGTCCAAGAGATCATTATGTTTTGATGGCTTTTTAAGATAGGGTCTTTCTATGTAGCCCAAGTTGACTTTGAACTCATGAACCATTTGCCTTTATTTCTCACTTCTGGGCTTAGTGATGTGTGCTACAATGGCTAGTGAGTTTATTTTTTAGCTAAACTGGCTTAAGAAATACTTTGGCAATAGCATCAGTTGACCCATTTTCTTCTGGGTGTACAGCTATGAATGGTATTCCTGTGATATAGAATGGTGCTTCAATTTTAGACCAAATTTGAAGATAGTATGTTTTCCTTGTCCTACAAACATTTAAGGGTCTTATCAGAGCAGGTATGAGAAGATACCCTCTCTCTGCTCTGAAAGTAAATGGAGAGATTTTCTAATTTTTTGAACAGCTCCAGCAAGCTTTCTAGCAGGGGAATGCTGCTGAGTAGACAGGTGAGCTGATAGGTCAATTCTGGATTCTTCTCCTTGTGGTTTCTCTGTGTATGTCAGCCCTTGGGTTCACCCAAACCATAGCCTGTGCTCCTGGAGTCTTTATTGCAAAGTCTGCATATGCCATGGTGGACTGAGGCATTTTTACCATTCCTTTAATGTGGGGGGTGTCACCGCTTATGGAGGCGCCAGTTGTCCAGTGCTGCTGATGACATGGGGGAGCTGGATGCCCACCAGTTGCTAATTAAGACTGTCAACAAAGGTGTTAGCTGTTCTGAAAGGCTGGTGACCTTTCAGCAACAGACAACAACTGTGAAATATTTTATTCTGCAGTGCACGGGCTGTGAAGCTCTTGACTTCACAGACCTCAAACTGTCAGCTAAACCTGGTCTCAGAGTTGCTCACTCTTTGCTCAAGACCCTTGCTACATAGCCTCACCCAAGTTAGGGAATGATTATCCTTAAAGCTTCACCTCTGGCTTAGGAGGTGATCCCTTAAGCAACTGAGTTAGCTGAAACTCGATTGTAAGTCCGTTGGATCTACAATTTGCTTACACCTAAACCATATCTCAAATAATATCTGATGGCAATGAGGAATACATTTATTGTATACAGCACCTCCCTTATATAGGAAATATGATGTCATCTCTCATGGCACACTCCCAAAACCCCTGCATCATGCTCTGTATCACGAAGATTTCACACAAGTTGTACCACAACTCTTTCTCACCTATGAGGCAGGGTCAGGTGCAAAGGAGAGGCAGGTAATTTTAGTCAACACAGGCACAGAGGGCCTCTAACCCTCTAACCCTAATCCTAATCCCTACCTTAACCCTCTAAGCCTAATCCTAACCCCTAACACCTAACCCCAGACCCAGATCTACCCTAGCCCTAAACCTAGCCCTAACACTAATCCTAAACTTAACCTTAATCCTAAACATAATTCTAACCGAAACCCAAACCCTAACCCTAACCCTAACCTGCACACAATGGTTTTTCCAACTGGCACTTGCCATCCATAATCTAACCTGTTCTACATGTATGTGCTCTGAAACAAAAGAAACTAAGCACCATTGTCCCAGTCTGGCATCATCTTAAAAAAATAAACACCTACTAAATATCAGGTTTCACAAAGAAGGCAAAGGAGGATGTGGGTGATTTGTGGGGCAGGCTTTCTGTGTCCCACAGTGGCAGTGACCCAGCATAATCACATACTGCCAGCTCTGGAGCTTTTGCTGGTCCAAGGTTCTCAATGTGACCTCCCTGTGACTGGATGTGGTGGGAAGATCCTCACTGGACACGTGGAATTCCAATGCAGCAATCTTACTGCAGAAAGCAGAAGCATGGCAGGGTGAGCACAGTCTGCTGCTTGCAGAACCTAGAGAACAGCCTCAACCTGGATCCATTTGAAGCACTGTGTCACTCAGTTTTCAAGTCATGGGGATGTTATTTTTCATTGCGTCCCAGTTTTCTTCAGATACCAAGTTTTGATTCCAAGTCATAGTACAGTGTTTCCAAGAAAAATCTGTAAACACAGATTTAGCAACACCTCCCTCCCATGTGTATCGATTACTAAACACAATGTGTTTGGCCAGTTCTCTGGGACAAGAGGGCCTCATCTTCCCAGACACTCAGGAAGAGCTAGAGGCAGAAGGATGGCTTGTGCGACTGGCTAGCAGGAAGAGGCCACTCTGCCATTTTGTGGAACAAAATGACCACCTAGGTCAATGTGCCTTATGCTTCAAATAGGGTGGAATAAAGGATTTGAATATCTTCATCATCCAGAACTCACAAATATCAGAGAAATTGACATATTTTCCTGATTGGACAATCACACAGCATGTGTCCAACTGAAGCATCACAGTTCCAACAGGATGGAGAGTTTTCAGCATCACATTTGCATGCGTGTCTTCCTAAGAGCAGATTTTCAGTGCTATAATTGTTTGTTCAAATACACCCCCAGGCATGTTGGTTCAACTTAGGCTACACAGTAAGACCCTGCCTCAGAAAATACTTTAAAAACCAGTTCTTCTTAACCAGGTGTGCAGGTACATGTCTTTTATCCCAGCATTTGGAAGCAGAGGCAGCAAATCTCTGTGAGATTAGGGCCCCCTGGTCTACATAGTGAATTCCAGCAAGTGACCTCACTGCCCCATAAAAGCAGCCCTGCATCCAGGCTCCCTGCAGAAACCAAAGGGAAGCAAGGGAGGTCTGCTGGGATGAGAATGCTGTTTCTGACCCTGAGCCTGGCCCTGGCCTGCTTCATCCAGTTCTCAACTGCACATCAAGACAGGACACAGGTACCCAGTGGGGGCTGCGGGAGGCCTGTCTGATCTGGGGGTGTGTGGAGGGTGGGACTGGGACTCACCAGTTCGCTGGACCTGCTCAAGAGCAGCTGCCCAGGTAGTGGACCTGCAGCTCAATGCTGTGTGCCATGCAGTGCTAGCTTCCAGGTGCACTGGCTCCCTGGCGCTGGCTCCCTCAAGCAGGTGCCTTTCTGGGCACTGCCTGAGTCAAATGCTTTGAGCTGTGTCTCTGCTCAGCCTTTAGCCAGGCAAATCCAAAGACTGCTCATCTGACAGTCCCATTCCCTGGGCTGTTTTCATACACACGGCCAGTGGAGTTGGATGCTCCCTTCAGTTGTTTAGAACAAGGAAAACGATCTACCCGACCAGCAACAATGAGAAAATGAGAAGGGAGAATGGGCCCCTGAGAATTTACTTCCTGAGCTTGCTAAAAACAGACAATGGTGACCTTAATGTCACCTTTTATCTCAGGTGTGTCCTGTGGGCTGCAGGTGTCCACGGGGAAGAGCATGGGCTTCATTTTTCTTTTCTTTTTTAATTATTTTTTATGTGTATGACTGTACTTACTAGATGTAGGTTGGTGCACCCATGTCGTGCAATGCTGCGGATGTCAGAAGAGGGCATCAGATTCTCCTGGAACTGGAGTCAAAGACGATTCTTAGCCACCATGTGGGTGCAGGGTATCAAACCTGGCTGCTCTGCAAGAGCAGTTGGCGCTCTTAACCACTGAGCCATCTCTCCAGCAATTGATGTACAGGTGTGGACACTTTAGGCTCCAAAAAATCTCAACTCTATCCTAACACTACACAGACTAATACCCTTTACTCAACCAGCAAAGAGCTCACCCAATGGACTAATCCACACAAAACCCAAGCCACCTGAAACCCTCAGGCCTGCAAAAGCCACACCCTGAGGTCTCCTGGTCCTGTGGGCTGGAAGGGCACACCACCTGGGCTGCAGTGCAGCCCATGTCCCCAGCATCCCAGTGAGGTGAGCCCCAGGCACCCACCTGGTGAGATATACTCACAGAACCACCGTCCACCACCCGCAATCTCCCCACCAATCCTTCAGGGCCAGATGCCAAGGCCTGTACCTGGATTTAGTAGGTGAAAGACTCAGCTTACAACAGAGTTGTCCCCTTTGTCTCCTGATGCCCTCAGGCTGTATACCCAAAGGATCCATCACATAGCAGAGATAAATGCACAACCATGTTTATTGCAGCTCCTTTCACAATAGTGAAGAGCTGGAAACAACTCAAGTGTCCCTCAACTGAGGAGTTGAGGATAATGAAGATGAGGTACATTTACACAATGGAGTTCTATGCAGCAGTAAAAGAAAGATGAAGTCATGAATTTTGCAGGTAAATGGATGGAGGTAGAAGCTGTTATGCTAAGTGAAGTTACACAGTCTCAGAAAAACAAAGTATGCTGTTCCTCCTCTGCGGATCCTAGCACCAAATCCTTAAATGAAGAAGTTTACCTTATTACCTGCAGTTTTCAAGAGCAACTAAAAGCAACAGTTCAATTGAATTTCTGTTAGCCATCTGAATTTGCCTATTTTCTTTCCAATTTATTTTATTTTTTAATTATTAATTAATCAATTAAATGTGGGGTTTTTTGATATTTTTTAAGACAGGTTCTCCCTTTAAGTCCCACCTGGCCTAGGGCTCACTCTGTAGACCAGGCTGGCATTGAACTCAGAGATCCACCTGCCTCTGCCTCCCGAGTGCTAGGATGCCTGGCATTTTGTTCCATTTTAAGCTTCTTCATAAAGCTTTTTAAAATGATCACAAGTAGATTTGCAAAGTAGGGAATAATTTTCCTTCAATGCTGAGATTATACCATTTAAATGTGTATCTTTTTCTCTACTTGTGCAAGAGAAAGGGGAGGGGAATTAACAATCAGCATTCCATCTCTGCTTACTTCAGCACATTTCATGTGGAAAAAAAAAAAACCAACTTATGTGAAGGATCCAAGTAACCCAAATTGCAGGCCACTGGACAACACTTATCCCAGCTCAGTCCTAATGGAGATGATAATCAAGTCTCCCAGTATACACAATACTGACTGGCATCCAATGTTCAGCTTGAGTTCAAGGCCAGCCTGGTCTACAAAGTGAGTTCCAGTCCAGCTGGGACTACAGGGAGACCCTGTCTCAGAAATCCCCAAAACAAAACAAAATAAAACAAAAAAAACCTAGAACTTTCTTTGTCCCTCAGGCTGGCTTCAAACACACAGCTCTTCTGCCATAGCCTCCCTAGTGCTGGGATATCAGGTGTGTGTGTGTGTGTGTGTGTGTGTGTGTGTGGCTCCACAAAATGAGTTGAATAATTTCCCTACCTTTTCCATTTCAAGGAATAATTTAAGGAGAATTGGTGTTAGTTCTTAAACATCTCAAGAGTTCAGCACTGAATCTGACCATTACTGGGCATTCGTTTGGGTAGTTCATTATTACTACTCAAATCACATTTCTCTTTATATCTTACTTATAACCTGTGGATTTAATTTTGGCAGGTTCTGTTTGTCTAGAAATTTATCCATTTTTCCATATTTTCCATCTTTTGGAGTACAAATTTTCTTAGTATCCTCTGGATTCCCTTTGTATCTGTTCTAATGCCCCGTCTTTTCACCTCTAATTTTATGAATGTTTGCTGATTCTCTCTGGCTATTTTGCTAAGGATTTGGCAGCCTTGGTTTGATTTTCAGAGAAACATGTCTTTGCTTCACTCACATTTGGTATTGGAATTTTTATCTGTTAATAGACTTTAAAGCTGGGGCTGGAGAGATGGCCTAGCGGGTAAGAGCACCGACGCTCTTGCAGAGGACCCGGGTTCGATCCCCAGCACCCACATGGCAGCTGAGAACCGTCTGTAACTCCAATTCCAGGAGAACTCCAGCTCCAGGGGAATCCGAGACCCTCTTCTGACCTCCACGGCATTGCACGACACGGGTGCACAGACCTGCATGCAGACAGTACATTCATACACATGCAAAGAAAAATAATAATAAAAAAAATCAAAAAAAAATAGACTTTAAAGCTGATTTTTATTATTTTTCCATCTAATGACTTTTCCTTGTTCTAGGGTGTCTAGGACTTTGATATGTATCACTGCTGTTTATTTGAAAACTCTCTAATTTTGTGATGTAAGTTCTAATAGCTATAAACTTTCTTATTAGTGGCTGGAGAGATGACCTAGTGCTAAAGAACACTGGCTGCTCTAGAAGAAGACCTGGGTTTGGTTCCCACCACCCACCAGCAATTCCAGCTTAAAAGGATCTGAGGCCCTTTTGACCTCCATGGGCATTGCACACACAGGTGCATTTACATATATGAAAACAAAATATTCATAAACATGAGGCAAAATGAAAAATAAACTTCATCCTGTCTTCGCTTTTTTAATTTTTTTATTTATTTTCATATGTGTATGAATGTATTGTCTTCACGCAGGTTGGTGCACCCGTGCTTAGAACTGCCTATGTTTTGTCTTAAGGTTTTGATAAACTGTGCTTTCAGTTTCATTTTATGCTAGAATTTCCTTAGTACTCTAGATATCCTCAGTGATCCACTGATGACTCAAAATGAATTCAGGGAGTAGAGTCATGATGTGCTCAGTGGTTAAGATTACCAGCTATTCATGCCAAGGACCTGGGTTTGGTTCCCAGTGCCAACACTGTCTATAACTCCAGTTCCATGGATCCGATGTCCTTTTCTGACCACTATGGGAACTGTAGGACACCAGTTCACTTATGTACATACAGACAATACCCTCATATACATAAAATAAAAATAATAAAATGTGTACCTCACTGTGTGTTTCTCACTGGGCTGGGTCTCTCCTTAGTTTAGACTGGCTGGCCAGTGAATCCAGAAACTCCCTGTTCTACTTCTCCAGCACTGAGACTGGAAACTTGGAGTGGACTGTCTCCTGGGCCGCCATTGGAGCCGGGACCAGAGGGTCAGCAGGTTTGGGTTGGTGCTTGTGCAGCTTTGTGCGGGCTGGCCGGAAGTCACTCAGGCAGGTATATTTTGGGGTGGACTCTCTCCTGGGCTGGGGGAGGTCCTGGCTCTGAGACCTTCTGGGCAGGACCGCCCTTCGCCTTTGTAGCCGGGACCAGAGGGTTGACGGGTTTGGGTTGGTGCCTCTGCAGCTTTGTGCGGGCTGGCCGGAAGTCACTCAGGCAGGTACTTTTTGGGGTGGACTGTCTCCTGGGCTGCAGGGGGGCGCGTCACTGAGGCCTTCTTGGTGGGACCGCCCTTCGCCTTTGGATCCGGGACCAATATCCTCTGTACTCAATACTCTGAAATGTACAGTTAGCTATTGTCAAGCATAGTTTGCCTACTGTGCACAGAACACAAAGTCCTCCCCTCATCACACTGTACCCTCAAACACTTCCACCATACTGCTTTCCTCTCCACTGTATTCCACTCCCAGGCTCCAAGACCACTATGCTGTACTTACCAGCATCCGCACACGTGTGCAATAGCACAAAATTTGTCTTTCATGGAAGCACATTCACCTAACCCTAAACTTAACCCTAACCCTAACCCTAACCCAAACCTACCCTGCCCCTAACCACTAACCCTAGCCCAAATACAGCAATCAAACATACATCACATGAAAATGCATTCATATTCCTCCAATAGAAGTCACATCTACAGTGAAGAATTACTCCATGACAGCAAGTTATTCATGGAACAATTTACATTAATGAAGCATTGCTATTAAACAATATATGCTTTCAAATCTGCATAAACAATTGCCTTAAACTATCATCAAAATCTTTGACACATCAGATAAAATGGGTTTAGAGGAGAGTCGATGAATCTACAGAATTTTCCTCATAAAAACCTTCAATAATGTGGGCTGGAGAGATTGCCTAGCAGTTAAGAGTGCCAAGTACTCTTGCAGAGGACCCGGGTTTAATCCCCAGCATCCACATGCCCACTGAGAACCATCTTTGACTCCAGTTCCAGGGTAATCCGATGCCCTCTTCCGACCTCCATGGCATTGCACAACATGGATGCACAGGCCTACATGCAGACGGTACATTCATATATATAAAAAATAAATAAAGGGGGCTGAAGAGATGGCCTAGCGGTTAAGAGTGCCGAATGCTCTTGTAGAGGACCCGGGTTCGATCCCCAGCACCCACATGGTGGCTGAGAACCATCTTCCAGGGGAATCTGACACCCTCTTCTGACCTCTGCAGCGTTGCACAACAAGGGTGCACAAACGTGCATGCGGACAGTACATTCATACACATACAAAAAGAAATAAATAAAAATAAATTAAAAATAAATAAATAAATAAAAATTCAAAAAAAGCTTCAATGATGTTAATACAAAAGTTTCTAAGTAATAAAGTTGTCTGTGAAGATATCACATACTACTTCACTGAAATATAGAAATAATTCAGGTAAATTATTAAAGGTCTTTTCTATAATATTTAACTTAGGCATCCTTCTAAATGGAACAGTGTCCTGTCATTTTCCAGAAATTGTTTATTAATGAAAAACACGTTAGGTCCAAAAATATTTTGTTTACTATTTAATACTTATATAAAAACACTTCCCTTCATACATTTCAGGATTTTCCAAGTTGCATATAATACAAATATTTTCAAATAGTCACGTTATATTTCTTTTTTTTTTGGAAAATTTTTTTTAATTTTATTTATTTTTGTATGTGTATGAATGTACTGTCTGCATGTAGGTCTGTGCACCTGTGTTGTGCAATGCCGCGGAGGTCAGAAGAGGGTCTCGGATTCCCCTGGAACTGGAGTTAAAGACGGTTCTCAGCCGCCATGTGGGTGCTGGGGATCAAACCCAGGTCCTCTGCAAGAGCAGTCGGTGCTCTTAACCGCTAGGCTATCTCTCCAGAGAAGTTCTGACATATCTTAGATATTTGTGTTATTAATCCACACTGTGAAGTCTTGGACAGTGAATATATAAGACCTTAAGTTCATAATTCTTAGAGACTCCTCAGTATGAAATTTCTGATGTGTCCTAAGATGTGAGCAAAATGGAATTATGGTTAAAATTACTTTTAGAATTAAGATTTATATAAATTTTAGATTCTGTGATATTGGCCAGGATTGAATGAATGAGTAAGACCTTTCTCATTATTTAAATTTTTACCTTCCCATGAATAAGAATTTTCACCTACTGAATTAAAGATAAAAATTTACTACAGAGTTTAAGATTTTATATTTCCAAAAGTTTCTTCAGTAAACTATGCAGTTTTCTGAAATTTAAATATTTACTAAAGATTTGAACATGATTATTGTATTTAAAACTTTCCTTCTCAAAAATCAAAATAAAAAAATTTAAGAAAACTTTCCTTATCATATATATTCTGTATTGTTCTCTATGGAATGAGTCCAGGATTTGTCAAACTTGCAAAATTGTAAACTATTTCTCCAGTATATACTTTAGCTGCATTCTCCTATCTGATGTATGGTTAAATGAATGGCTACATCACTTATATTTGTGGTATCTGCCCTCCATTATGTATTCTGTAATGTATTCTGTTTGATATATGACTAAAGGACTTTTCAGAATCTTCATATTTTTTTAATTTTTTGTTTATTTCTGTATGCATATGAATGTACTGTCTACATGCAGGTCTGTGCACCCATGTCCTGCAATGCTGCGGAGGTCAGAAGAGGTTGATGGATTCCACTGGAACTGGAGTTCTCCTGGAATTGGAGTTTCAGACTGTTCTCGGCTGCCATGTGGGTGCTGGGGATCAAACCCGGCTCCTCTGTAAGAGCGGTTGGTGCTCTTAACTGCTAGGCCAACTCTGCAGCCCTAAGACTCTTCATATTTGTAAGATTATTCTCCCATATGAATTGTCTCATGTAATCTAAGAGTTCACATATGAGCAAATGTCTTTTCACTTGTTTCACATTTCAGGTTTCTTTGCAGTATGAATGTATTTTATGACTGTTAAGCTTTGAATACAGTATAAAGGAAGTGTAACAGTTTTCATATTGTAGGGTTTCTCTCCAGTATAAATTCTTCATGTCTGTAGGTCTTCATACAGTACTAATTCTCTGATGTACAATTAATGCTTGAAGTCTTGGATAAGGACTTATCACATTCTTCCCATTAGTGTGGTTTTTGTCCATTATGAAAACTCATGTCTTCTAACAATTGCTAATTTACTAATCAACTTGTCATGTTGCTCACATTTGTATGATTTCCTCTAATATGAATTCTCTCACATGTTGTAGCTATTTGCAACTTTACTAAATGACTTGCCACATTCTTCACATTTGTAAGGTTTCTCTCATCTTCTAAAGTCTGCCCTTCAAATAAAGGAATTCCCAAATTCTTCACATTTGTAGGGTTTCTCTCCAGTATGAATTCTTTCATGTAGTCTAAGAAATGAACTACAACTAAAGGACTTGTCACATTCTTCACATTTGTAGAGTTTCTCTCCAGTATGTATTCTCTCATGACGTATAAGACTTATCCTGTAAGTAAAGGACTTCTCACATTTTTCACATTTGTAGGGTTTCTCTCCAGTATGAATTCTTTCATGTACTCTAAGAGATGACCTACAACAAAAGGACTTGTCATATTCTTTACATTTGTAGGGTTTCTCTCCAGTATGTATTCTCTCATGACATATAAGACTTTTCTTCTGAGTAAAGGACTTGTCACATTCTTCACATTTGTAGGGTTTCTCTCCAGTATGAATTCTTTCATGTACTCTAAGATATGAATTATGACTAAAGGACTTGTCACATTCTTCACATTTGTAGGGTTTCTCTCCAGTATGTATTATCTCATGATGTACAAGACTTATCCTCTGAGTAAAGGACTTGTCACATTCTTCACATTTGTAGGGTTTCTCTCCAGTATGAATTCTTTCATGTACTCTAAGATATGAACTACGACTAAAGGACTTGTCACATTCTTCACATTTGTAGGGTTTCTCTCTAGTATGAATTTTCTCATGTTGCCTAAGATGTACCCTTTGACTAAAGGACTTGTCACATTCTTCACATGTGTAAGGTTTCACTCCATTGCTAAGTCTCTGATGTGGTCTAAGATCTGCCCCTTGACCAAAGGAATTATCAAATTTCTTGGGCTTCTCTCCATTATGACTTCTTTTGTTTACTCTATGATCTGTGGGATTGGAAATAGATTTCTCACATTTTTCAAATTTGCAGGATATCTCCCCAGTATGAATAGTGTCATGTACTCCAAGATGTAGCACCTCACTAAAGTACATGACATATTCTTCACATTCGAAGGGATTCTCTCTAGTTTGGATCAACTGATGACTTTTTATATCTGATATTTTTATAGTGAACTGATCATCGTCTTCACAGCTATAGTATTTCCCCCCATTATAAATTCTCTGTTGTCTTCTAAGTATTGAGTTCTCCATGCAACAACAAAAAACAGTGCATTTCAATATAGAGAACAATGCTGACAAAACCAAATATTCTGAAAGATCACACATACTGAGATATATAACAAATATATAATAAGTGTGAATTAAACTTTCAAATGCCAACTCATTAAATGCAGAAACTTTGTAATATTAGAACTTGTTTCAGCCAATACATTAGCAGGTAATAGTATGCAGAAAGTGAATTTAGAACATAGAACAATCATATCTCTCCAAAAAAGGCCACATATTTTAAATACATCATCATCAAAGCTCATGAGAACAAAGAGACATATTGGGAATTATGCCCTCACTAAGTCAGCAGCAGTAGTAAGGTATGTGTTTATCATTTGGAAACAATGGCATTTGCATGAGGAGACAGAAGTTTCAAACAGAAATTTGAAAATGTTGTGCCTGTATAAGGATGTAATGTGGCTCAAGTCTGGGGGCAGAATCTGAAAATATTGCTGTTATGAATGAGTTGGACCTGATTCTTCGACCTGGACAGAACATAAATCATGGAGCTAGTTTCTCAGAGCATGAGGCTCCCATGGAGTTCATTAGAGAAGGAAACAAAATTTTCTCATAAAGAGCAGAATTTCAGAGTACTTCCTACAGAGGCTTGATGCTGCAGCATCAGCCTGCTTAGTGGGAAAAAACACATGTGTGGCACTGTAAACATAACCAAATTGACATGGTTGGAATTGTCATAAACCCTCTTCTTTTAAATTCCTGGACTAATGTTCTTTCTTAATACCAGTTAAAAATAGATTCTTATATTTACAGACAACTACATCAGCCACCACTCATCAAAGAAGCTGCCTTTGCAACAGATGGATTGTACTACACAGTTCAACAACTGTGCATACACAGAGAATAACTTTCTGTGAGATGCCTAACCCTAAGTGACAAATTTACAGTGGAAGTTTTATACTTTTGTCTCACAGAACTTGGTGGAATGAGGGGTAGAAAGAATAATGATGCATCTCTCAACTCTCACCAGGGCAATCTCCTCATCCAACAGAGAAAGGAAAACACAGAAGGCTACAATGGCTGAAGTTAGAGAATAAGAGATGACAGAGTGTGTGTCACTGGACAGGACGCCTACATTAAAACTCCCTCACCCAGACCTCAGGGATCATAGCAGAAGAGGGGACAGAAAGATTGTCAGAATCTGGGGTGGTGCTTGACTATAAGGAATGGTGACAGCATGCACAAAACCCATGCCAATCCAAGCAGATAAAACCAAGAACAGATATGAGGGCAGGAGGCTCAAACATTTGCTGAGGGACTATCACCAACTGATCTCTGCTGGATGAGGGATAGCTGATCTTCTTCAAGAGAGTACTGCTAGACAGGATTCATAGGCATCAGCAATCATATGGATATAAAACTTGACTTGAAAATCCTTACCATATAGGGTTGGAACAGGCAAGGGAGGCCTAAATGTGATTAAGATGAATTGCATGAAGTTCAGAAAAATTCAATTAAAAATATTGATTGAAAAAAAGAAATCAAATCTCATGGTCAAGAAGTATTACAGACAGATAAATGTTTCTGAATGAGATCTATCCTCCTAACCATGCCTCTGTAAACTATATCCTATCTGTGATCAATAATGAAGACAAACAGATAATTACAAAATAAGCATTTGAAAAAAAAATAAGCATATGAGCAGCATGAGAAAGGATGTTTGCCAAATAAGTCTAGACTGACTTCTCATGCACAGAGAGATTTGCAACTTCCCAAACTCAGAGAACTTTTAGAAATGTACAATGTCTTTAGCAATCTTATGTTTTATGCAAGATCAAGATTTCCCAATCTCTCTTCTGATAAAACTGGAATGGAGACATCAACAGTAGGTAAAAACAGAGGAATCTACTAATGCCATGTGAAAGATACACATATTTAACATATTCCTACTCAAAGGTGGGAACACAATACAGAATTTAATGCTCTTTAAATCTAGTATATGATTCTCCACATAATACTATGTCATTTTGGAAGAAATGCTTAAATAATCCCAAAGTAAAGAAAAATCACAAGCAATCAGGAGGGCATAAAATTTTTCAAGCTGGAACAAAAAATGCAATATTTACACATTTCATAAAATATATTTCACCTATTAAAACTCTAACATTGGCAAGAAATCTGACATGAGATTATCAATAATTAAATGATTAATGAAAGTGGAGTTTAAGTACGAGGAAGCTTACTGGAGTTCACATAGGATAAAATATAGTCTTTTCACATTTACTGAGGACACATAGTGAAGACATTGTTATAATATCTACTGAAACAGACCATGGCACAAATGTGTTCAGGTCTTCATCCTTCTTTACTTAGGAACTCTCAGCTGGGCTCCTCTTTCATCCTCTCAAACCTACCTGGTTGGCTACAGTCTCTACTTTCTTCACATTCCAGGGCTCTTTGCTTTGCTCCAGGTTGGAGATCAAGATAGGCTTACATCTAGCAAGACCTGTGTACAAGAAAGAGTGGTGTGACTAATGCTGGATTGCTTAGGAAATAATAGATTTCTAACAGTAATCTGCCGAATGGTAATACATAGGGCAGAGATGATTCACTGAATAATTTTCCAAGTTTTGTTTTCTGACAGAATAATTAGAATACATAGGAAATTTTCCATTTTCATATACTGAGTTCTATCACTGAATGAAAATTCAGGTACAGAAATGGCACTTTATGATTCTGGCCACAGTATCATATATTAATGGATGACTGAAAATTACACACAAACTACTGATGATGGATAATTCTTCCAACAAGTGGAAATGGAAAGAAATGATAAAGTGTGAAAATGCTCTTCTCAATGTCCAGATATTCCCAATACACTGATTTTTAACAAATTTAAGACTTAGGTGGACTGATCTTTCCTCTGTAATTTACAACTTGTTCACATTTGTTGGGGTTTCTTTTGTTTTATTTTTTTGAGACACTTGTTGTCAGAGCTGGCCTGAAATTTGCTCTGTAATCCAAGTTGGCCTTGTATTCATACCTATGGGCTTGCTTCTGCTTTTTGACTACTGGCATTTAAAGCATGCATCCCTAGGCATTGCAACTTTTTTATTTTTAAAGACTGATTTCAAAGCACTTGGAGTCATGCAAACACTAAGGGAAAACAGCACTTGGCAGGCAGAGGCAGGCAAATATCTGTGAGTTCAAGGCCAGCCTGGTCTACAGAGTGACTTTCAGGACAGCCAGAGCTACCAGGAAACCCTGCCTCAAAAATAACACAAAACAATACAAAACAAAAAGTGGATTCTATACTATAATATTGAATTTTAATTTATGGATGTCTGGCTCCATCTCTCACAAATGAATTTATAATATTTGATAATTTGTCTTCAAGCCAAGAAAGTATGCAGGGGTATTTTCCTCAGGACCACGTGCCTTTCGAGTGTATTTCAAGATAACAACATCACCCCCAGGACTCCAGATGATTACAGCTTAATGCAAAAGACACCAATTACTGAAGCATGTTTGTATTCCAATGCTGCATGTTTCATGATGAGTTGTTACAAAGTACCTAGATTTCTTTTTTTTTCAAGGTTTTTTAAATCTTTCCTTATTTATTTTTTTTATGTGTATGAATGTACTGTCTGCATGTATGTTTGGGCACCCGCGTCATGTGATGCCGCGGAGGTCAGAACAGGGTGTCGGATTCCCCTGGAACTGGATTTCTATTGGAATTAGAGATTCAGATGGTTCTTGGCCGACATGTGGATGCTGGGGATCAAACCCGGGTCCTCTGTAAGAGCAGTCAGGGCTGTTAACTGCTAGGCCATCTTTCCAGTCCAAAGTGCCTGGATTTCTAATACAGTAGTGTGCTCAACAGACAAACAGAAAATACAATACGGAATTCTGCCAATGACTCTCCAATTGGAATATTCTTTCTGAAACCTGATAGATACGAGCTTATTCAGTTTGCATACTAAATGTTGGATTTCTAGTTGAAAACTACAAGGAGGAAATTGTACTTTATTATTGGGATGACAATATTATATGCTATAAAGCTTCTGAATTTATCATGCAGCAAAATGAAGGAAGCATAACACCTCCCAAAAGGAGGCAGAGGCAGGTGGATTGCTATGAGTTCAAAGCCAACCTAGTGTACATAGTGAGTTTCAAGCCAGCTGGAGATAGAGAGAGACCCTATGTTAAAAAGGCAAAAATGCAAAAAAAGCAAATTGATAAACATACCAAGAAATAAATAAAAGAAAGAGTAACATTTAAAATTTCATTTAAAAATAAAATTGTTATTTAGGAAAATCGAACCAAGGAAGTAAAAATCTTGTGTCATGAAATGCTTAAGACACTTGAAAAAAATTTAAATGGATACTAAAAGATAGAAAGACTTCTCACACTCATGAATTCATAGAATTGATATTGTGGAGATGGCCATCCTTCCAAAAGCCATCTACAAATTTAATGAAACAGGCATGAAACCCCCAACACAATCATTGACAGAAATTGAAATACAGAGTCCTGCAGTCCTTGCTATAGGGTAAGCAGAAACAATGTTTAAATCCCAGGTGAATTTCACAGACCTGCCTGTGTTCAGAGCCCCCAACTTTGACTGCAGAGACACTAGTGCCACTTTGATCACAAGACCAGGAGTCTCTCTCAGGGCCTCAGTTTTTCTCAGCTTTCCCATTCCACCTCCTGGTACCTACAGGAACCACACCTCTTCTGCTCTGGAACAGCCTCTCCACGTGGTTCTGTCTCTGGGGTGAACTTGTACATCTGTCCAGCGCTGGTCTGATTCTGCCTGCCTCCAATTCTGCAGAACCCTGGTTTGGATGTGGAGGGTTCCCCAGGTCTCTGTGGACTCAGGGACCCTCCATACTTTGGCACCTCTCCATTTCTGCTTCAGCCCTGCTCTCTCCTCCTAGGCTTTAACAGGAAATGGATGTTTCTGGGTGTGTCACAGGAAGCCCAAGGCTGAAAATGAGGCAGACACCAGGAGAGGGCAGCCTTTCCATTTGCTAACTAAAACAAGTGGGTCTTCAAGAAGTCAAAGTTAGATGTGCTTGTAGGTAAAACATAGAAAATTCCAATTTAAAACTTACTGTAAAGAAATATGCAGGAATTTTAGGAAACCATTAAAATGCTATACCTGCAAATGATGGACTTAGAAAAAAGAGAAAAAAGGAATGGAAAATATTTTAAATTCAATCACAGAAGAATGTTTCCCAAATCTACAGAAAAATTTATGCATCCAAGAAGCCCACAGAACATCAAATACACAGGTTCAGAAAAAAAACCCTCCAAGACACATCATAGTTAACACACTAAAGACATAGACTACACAACGGTATTGAAAGTTCTAAGAGAGAAGGGCTAAGTCCCCTACAATGCCAGACCAATCACAATAACAGAATGATTGTTCAATGGTAATTTTTTAAAAATTACTCACTATATTTCTTTTATTATAATTGATTTATGCAAACTTTTACACTCAGAAGGACTTGGAATGATTTTTTTTTTCAGAACTGCCAACGCTGAGTCTTATACTTCAGAAAATGATTGACGGAGAAGTAAAAGTTTTTGGTGACATAGACTAAAAAATTTATGACCATGGAGACTGCTCTACAGAAGGTACTGGAAAGATTACTAGGCACAAAATTAAAGGATAAGCACATCTAGATGTCACAGGAGAAAAATAATGCCAAAACTCTTCATCTAAAAGGCCAGAGAAAACAGCACAATATCAAAAAAGGACAGGACTGTATATGCATTATCTATAATAATTCTGAATATCAATAGTCCCAATTCCTGGGCATCAAAGGACACAAATTAGCAGATTAGATTAGGATAGAGGATCCATTTTCTTGCTGCCTCAGAGAAACACATGTTGCTATCAAAGACAGACACTACCAAAGGATAAAGGAACTGGTGACATCCTAGGCTCCACCTGTGAAAGGCTCTTGAGATTCCTGAATTACTATGCTTAGGACAAAGCTTGCAACAGATGAAACTGGGGGAAAGCACCAATCACAATGAAACCTTTTCTTTCTATTACTCCTTAGTTTCCCAGTGTTTTGGAAAATGGTTCCTGCCCAATGGTCACACTTTAAATTTGATAGAATAAATTCATAATAGCCATGAAAGAAGTCTCTTCTGAAGATGAACTGATTTTTTTTTCTTCTAAAATAACTTGAAATGAGTCTTGTGCTGATTCTTGCAGTTTGCAAGTATAGGTAAATCTTTAGTTGATCCTAAAAGCCATTTAAGGACTAGAACTATTAGTGCCTATTCTGAAATTAGTGTTTTCTGTTCGGTGTCCTTTCATAGTGTTAATGTCTTAACCTTTCCTCTTACCCTGAATTTTTGCCTAGTCTTTACTTCTAAATTGTACTTTAGCTTAATGGCAGTCGTGTACTTTTCTGAGAAAATTAGGAATCATTGTACTTTCTACAGTTGAGGGTTTTACCCATGAGAGACTTAAGAAAGACTTATAATAGTAGTACAGAGTTTATATAGATGTATAGATATATTTCACTGTCTTCCCAAACTGTGTTGAACTTAAAGACGTCAATACTGAGGAAGAATATAGAAAGTGAAAAAATCCATTAAGTTTTACTTTTTCAAAAAAATTTAGTATGCCCATTTTCTTTATGCCACTTTTCAGACAACAGTATCAAAGTACAGGTCTATGATTATCTGTACCAGTATAATAAGAAAAGTACTTAAATGATTAAATAATATAAAATGGAAAATAGCCATATTATTAAAATGCAGATTCTGGGGCCTCTGTTAAAATAACAAACTGCAAACCTATGGTGTGGCTGGAGGCGTTCCATTTTAACACATTTCCCATGTGACGTATACTCACAAAAGTTTGGTATCCATTGATTTAAAGGTTCCCCCCTTCTCCCTGGGTATGTTTAATACATGTTTTTGGTTTTGGTGTGGTTTGGATTTTTTGTTTATTTGTTTGAGACAAGTCTGAGTGCTGAGAATACAGCCATGTATCAGAGCTCCGAATTAACAGATTTATAGGGATTAAGCCAGGACATTCATGCTGAACAAGCACTATAGGTATTAAACTTCATCACCAGCCCTGAAAGTTTTTGTTTTCTTCTTTTGAGGCAAGATTTCAGGTAGCCCAGACTGGCTTCAAACTCTGTATGTAGGAAAAGATGTCCTTGAACTTATGATCTTCCTGTCTCTACATTCCAAGTGCTAGGATTATAGGCATGTAACAACAACAACAAAAAAACTACATCCAGGTTTTATTCTTCATAAAAGAATAGAAGCTAGCCAGATATTTTATTGCAGAATACAGGAGGACACACTCTCAAAGGGTTAGACTGGAAGGAGACCAAAGAGATCACTAAGCCAATCTATACTATGTCACTCTATAGTTTTGATAATCTTCTTTGCTAAAGCTTCTTGAAAAGACAGCATTTAATAAGACATAGTTTCTATTTGGGTATATAAACTTTTGAGTCCCATTGGGCTTGACCCTTACTGAAGGGGATATTGGTACTATTCATTGTCTTTATCAGCCTCCAACTAGATAGTAATCTTGTAAAATATAGTTATAAAGAACACATAGTTTTTACCAGTAATTAGAAATCCTTCAGATCCATTTCTTAGTTTTATGAACCAGTGATTATTTTTAATATTGTATGTTATGTGCATGAGTGCGTTAGCTGCATGTGGAGAGTGGACTCATTTCATTCAATGTTGTGGTCAGAAGAGGGTGAATCCCCGAGAACTGGAGTGAAGTACAGTTGTCAGCAGCCATGTGTGTTCCAGGAACCAAAGCCAGATCGGCTGCAAGAGGAGACAGTACTCTTAATGGCTGAGCCATCTCTCCCAAACCATAAACAGAACACAACTAAAAAAATATTTTGAGGGTTTGGCCTCCATGTATGTAAGTGTACCTGCTTTGTGCAATACCTGTGCAAGTCAGAAGGTGGCATCAGATCTTTGGAACTAAAGATAATGCACAGGTGCTAACTGCCATGTTGGTGCTAGGAACCAATCCTGGGTCCTCTGGCAAAGCAGCAGCAATGGACCTGCACCCCTAGAATCATCTGAATAAATAAATGAATCTCTTCAATTTAGCTTTTACCAGTGGGTTTGAACTTGCAGGATGTGATGATTAATCCTGTTAATCCTAGGTGTCACCTTGACTGGATTTGGGATTAACAAAAATGAGAAAGACATCTTCATATTGGATTATCTCAAGCTGGGTGACCCACCCCAAATGTGGGCATTACCTTCTGATGGCAGCCAGCATTAAAGGCCATGGCAGAAGGGAGCTTGTCCCTTTTTTGCTGCCTGCCTTCTCTCTCACTGGTGAGTTCATCTTGCTGCTGTAATCAACTCATGAGATTCCAGCCTCTGCTGGACTGAACATGGGCAGCTCTCCAGGAATCCACCAGGCCTTGAGCACTGTATTGGGATGACTGAGACATCCAGCCATGAGGACTGAGAAAAATGATGATGTTGACTGGTTGCTCCTAGCAACTCTGGATAAAGTGATGGAGGAAAACAAGGAGCTCAGTGATAAAGTTAACCAGCTCCAGATTCACATCAACAGTTTACAAGTTTACAAGTGCACCCTGGAAGAGACTCTTCACTCCTGCAGCCAAAGAACTAAAGCTGCAGAAAATCAAGCTGGAAAACTTATTATATGATTGGTTGATTTAAAATGCAAATTTAATTCCCAGCCATGGATATTGTCAGCAATCACAGTGAGGGCACTAGTAGGGGAAGGTGGAGTCCTGAAACTTGGGGTGGAGATGTGTGGGAGAACAATGATGAGGATGAGGACTTTGAACCCTCAGATTCTGAGGGATTTACTTCATCTGAGGACTGAATCCCCCCACCCTCAGCAGAGAAGGCATCCCCACACCCTGCAGGCCTGCCCCCCCCCCAACCTTGCCTAAGGAAACTAATTCCACCTTCACAAAGGGAGCTGATGCCACCCAGTGCCCAGCAATTTTAGCCTTTAGACCTATAACCAGAGTCAAGGCTAAGCAGGCCCCTAGATATGAGATAGAATGTATGGTCTAGGAGGTGGTGCACTACACCACTACAGAATTAAGTGAGTTTGCTAATTCATTCAGGCAGAATTCTAATGAATGCATGTGGGAATGGATTTTAAACATGTGGGATAATGGTGGAAGTATATAAAAATTGGATCAGACTGAGTTTATCCATTTGGGACAATTAAGTGTAGATTCTAGGTTTAACACGGATGCTCAAGTGGTTAAAAAGGGTGTTAAAAGATTATTTGATTGGTTGGCTGAGGTATGTATTAAAAGATGGCCTACTGACAGAATTAGAGATGTCTGATATTCCTTGGCTTAGTATTGATGAAGGGATTCAAAGAAAAAAAATCAAGAATAAGGCTAGATTCCTGGTATATCCCAACATACCCGCCTCTGGTTCTGAGCTGCAAGCTCCTCTGAAAAGGCTCATTCCCCCACCTCTCCTCCAAATCCACTCCATTACACTCCCCCACTCCTGAGATTTCTAGGCCAGCCCCCTTTGGATCCCACATTTTGGCTACTCCTCTCTGAACCTCCATTAGTTTCTAAGGCCCACCCTTAATCAGGTTTTGCAACATAGCTTTCCATGTGGTTTCTGTGTCTCTAGTGAGCTTTTCCATCCCCTGGATAGACATATTTACCTGTCCACATGCTGTGGATCCTCCTTTACACTGCTATGAGAGGTCCCTGGGGCTATCCTGAGACATGGGGCCACCTCTAGGCCAGATACTGTGCAGCCCTCCTCAAATTCTGCCCCACACAGCTGCATTTGGTCACTTCTACTCTGGTGAGTTTCCTAGTCACAATAAACCCAGCAGTCTAGCCATCCGTGACTCATTCCAAAGTTTTCTTTGGCCCCGCACACTGGCAGCCTGCCTCCTTCCTCCTACTTTCCTCTGTGACATCACTCACATTACATCCTTCCTCTGAATCTTGTTTCCTTGGTTCCCATTACCCATCATTGCCCTAAACACTGCCTTCTGTCACATTGCAATCACTCCTATGACCCTTATGGGGGTCCCACCTCACTGACACCCCACCCCTTCCACTCACCTCTAACTCCTATAAGAATGACACCTTTCTGTCAGCCCAGCCCTAAACATCCTCTACTAGGGCATTTTACAAGGTTGATGTCTTTATCAATTACAACTGGACCTAAGGACACCATATCCTTCTATCTTAATGTGAGAATGTAAATAAAAACAGAAAATGTTCTGTGTCTTTGTATGTCAGTGCTGGGTAGTTCATAAATTGAGACCTTAGAAAATACCTAGATTTCTAACTCTGTACTGTGATCAATACAAAGACAGAATACGTAATAGGGGATTTTACAGATGATTTTCCACCTGTAATATTCTGCAAAATGATTGATAAAATTTACAGAGTTTTTTAGTTTTCATGATTAATGTTCTACTTCCAAATAAATCCCTCAGACCAAAATTCACCCAGATTGATCTGGCTATAGCGGCTGCTGAGTGCCAGTTTTGCCACCCGCAGAGATCAACACTGAGCCCCCGACATGGCACATTCCCTGGGGTGACTAGCAGCAACCTGGTGGCAGGTTGATTACATTGGACCACTTCCATCATGGAGAGGACAGAACTATTTCCTTACAGGAATAGACACTTATATTAGTTATGGATGTGCCTTTCTTGCACATAATTCTTCTGACAAAACGACCAGCCAGGGACTTACTGAATGCCTTATCCACCATCACAGTATTCCTCATAGCATCGCTTCTGACCAGAGAACTCACTTCACAGCCAAAGAAGTGCCACAGAGGGCCCATGGACATGGAATCCACTAGTCTTACTATGTTCCCCACCACCCTGAAGCAGCTGGATTGACAGAATTGTGGAATGGCCTTTTGAAGACAAAGTTATAGCACCAATTAGGTAACAACACCCTGGAGGGCTAGGGCAAGGTTCTCCACCAGGCAGTATATGCTTTGTATCAGCATCTAATATATGGTATAATTTTTCCTATAGACAGATTTCACAGGTCCAGGAATCACAGGGTGGAGGTTGGAAGGATTCCACTAGTCACCCACTAGGAAAATATTTGCTTCCTAAACAAACGACCTTGTGATCTGCTGGCCTAGAAATTTTGGGTTCAAAGGGGAAGTGCATTTGCCAGGAGACACAGCAAACATTCCATTGAACTGGAAGCTAAGACTACTTCCACCTGGCCACTTCAGGCTTCTATTGCCTTTAAACCAACAGACTAAGAATGGAAAAACAATATTAGGAGAAGTGATTGATCCAGACTACCAGGGGGAATTTGGACGTTTTCTCCATAATGGAGCCAAGAAAGATTACATCTGGAAGGCAAGAGATTCTGTAGGACACTCTTTGGTGCTACCATGTCCTGTGATTAAGGCCAATGTGAAATGGCAACAACCCAAACAATATAGGACAACAAATGGCCGAGAACCTTCAGGGATGAAGGCATGGGTCACTCCTCCAGGAAAAGAGCCAAGAACTGCAGAGGTGCTTGCTGATGGGGGAGGAAATACAGAATGGGCAGTAGAGGAAGTAGTCATAAATATCAGCTGAGGCCATAGGACCAGGTGCACAAACATGGATTGTAATAGATATGAACTTTTGTCCTATTTGGTTAAGAATATGCTTGAGCATATATACACATATAATAAGCAGATATTTGTCCAATTCCCCTTTGAATGTGCAACTGAGATAACTGTTAAGTGCAGTCATATTCAGATTACTAGATACTGAAGGACTAAGTATTCCTCAAAGACCTTACCACCTACTCTAAGATACATAATGCACTGTGATTGCACATGAGATACTTATATCATGTTTCATGGAATTATGACCTTGCCATTGTTTTCATTTGGCACTTAAAAATAACATAAGGAGAGGCTATTAGGTGTCAAGTTGACAAGGGGTGGCCTTGTGATGGTTAATCCTGTTAATCCTGAGTGTCAACTTGACTGGATTTGGGATTAACAAAAATGAGAAAGAGATCCTCATATTGGATTATCTCAAGCTGGATGACCCACACCCTCAATGTGGGCATTACCTTCTGATGGCAGCCAGCATAAAAGGCCATGGCAGAAGGGAACTTGTCCCTTTTTGCTGCTTGCCTTCTTTCTCACTGGTGAGTTTGTTTTGCTGCTGTGATCAACTCATCAGATCACAGCTTAGACTAAAGTTTGCCCGCTCTCCAGGAATCCAACAGGCAAGATTGGAGCTACTGAGACATCCAGCCTTGTGGACTGAGCAGCTACCTGGATTCTCAGCCTCTCCACTGCAGTGCATCTACTCTTAGACTAGTCAGACTCTACCCCAGAAGCAAATCTAGTACACACACACACACACACACACACACACACACACACCCTCCTTCCCAATCTCGAGGGTATGCATGGGAGTGTTTCCTTTCATCACTCTGATATGTTCATTGTCAAGAACACATTCAATCATTATCTTTTTGGGTAGAATATCAAATTAAGAGCACTCGCTGCTCTTGTAGAGGTTCTGGGTTTGGTTCCCAGCACCCACATGACTGACAACAGTCTGTATGTCCAGTTGGAAGGGATCTGATGCTCTCTCCAGCCTCTGTAGGCATTGCACACTTGTGGTGTATTTACATACAAAACTTCATACCTAAAAAGTAATGACATTTTACATAGTATTTTTATTTTGGGAACTGGAATGCTGGCTTAGTGTTTTACAGTACATACTGCTCTCAGAGAGGACACAACATTGTTTCCAGGCACCCATATTGCACAGCTCACAACTGACTATAACCCCAAATCTAGGGAACTGACATCTTCTTTTGGCCTCTATGCATACCTGAATTTACATGCATACACTGGACTCCATGTTTACATTCTATATATACACAATTTAAAAAACAGGGCTGGGTGTGGTGGTGCATGACTTTAATGCCAGCACTAGGGAGACAGAGGCAGATATACATTTGTGACATTGAGGCCAGCCTTGTCTACATAGTAAGTTCCAGACAAGCTGGGGCTAGAGGGAGACTCTGTCTCAACCTTCACCCCAACAAAAAATTTCAAAAATTAAAAAAAAAAAATAGGGAGCTGGACATGGATCAGTGTTTACGAGCACTGACTGCTCTTGCAGAGGACCCAAGTTTGATTCCTAGCACCTATGTGGAAGTTAAGAGCCTCTTCCTGCTTTATTAGAAAATATAAACTGCCAGTTGAGGGGGCACATGCCTTTAATCCCAGCACTCAGCAGGCACAGGTGGGCCTATCTCTGGACATTCAAGGCCAGCCTGAATAATGAGTTTCAGGCCATCTGGGGCTAAAGAGAGATCCTATATAAAAAAAAATTAAAGAAAGAAATAAAATCAATTTTTTTATTAAAAACTAAAGGTGTTTGGAGGGAAAGATGGTTGTAGAATGACACATGTGTTGGGCATCCAGCCTTGGGGCCCAGGGTACACCAGCTCCGTACAGACTAAATGCATGGACCATGTGAAGAACCTTATCACCCAGAAGGAATATTTTCCTGACCTTAGGTGTTTCTACACTGATCTCAAAAATCCTCTGGTACTACTAAACCTGGAGGCCTTGTCCTACAGAAGTTTTCATGTTCTACCAAAGTCAGAGTCCCAGTGTCAAAGTGCTCTATGGTCTACACAGGGAGTTCCTGACTAGCTGGGGGTATAGAGAGACCCTATCTCATTAAAAAAAAAAGTGAAAAGTCCAGATGTGGTAGCATGAGCCTTTAATACTGGCACTCAGGAGGCAGAGGCAGGCAGATCTCTTTGAATTCAAGGCCAGCCTGTTCTACATAGTGAGTTCCAGGACAGCTGAGGCTACAGGAAGACCCTGGCTCAAAAAGACACAAAGTAAATAAATACATAATTTTAAAAATTAAAAAAGAGAAAATAAGAAATATTAATCTATTAGTTCTTAACACCCTTGACTTTCTTCTTATTGGTGTTCTTTTATAGAAGAAAGATTCAACAAGTTTATATATTTTTTAAACTATTGTGAGTGCATGTGTGTGTGTTTGTGATGGAGAGGAGCACATGCCACAGGGCACTTTTGGAGGTCAGAGAACAATTTGTGGTGTCGGGTTGCCCCATCTAACTTTATGTGAGCTCCAGGAATTGAACTCAGGTCACAAGGTTTACAGAACCCCCTTTACCTAATGAGGGCATTTGTGGGCCTTTGTGAGGCTTTCTCTATACTTTCTTAAAATACTGTGTTTCTATATTTAAACTATACATTAATTTTTTTCTAACTGGAAACATCTAACAAACAAATCCGAGAAAAATTGTACCTATTTCAACAGTTTTTGCTAAATTTTAGGCTAAGAGTTGACATACAAAATATTCTGATTAAATAAAATAAGAATTTCTCTAAAAAAAAAGAATCAAGGAGAATTTTTGTAAAATAATGGCATAATTAGGTCAATATTTTGCTTATATGAAGTCTAGAAAACCAGTAAACTATCAGAAACCTATTAATGTTTACATACAGTAATTAAAAAAGAATTCCTGTCTTTAATCTTAGCACTTGGGAGGCAGAGGCAGGCAGATCTTTGAGTTCAAGGCCACCCTGGTCTACAAAGTGGGTTCCAGGCCAGCTGGGGCTACAGGGAGACCCTGTCTCGAAAAGACAAAAAAAAATATTTCTGTCACTAAGCAGATATAAATACATCAATATAACAGAACATACTAGGATGACCTGGATGTATATAAAAGTCTTTCATGAATCCTAAAGTTAGTATGACAGATGGGTAGAAAATTAATGTTAAAAATAAATGCACAGATGTCACAAAGCTACATGTCAGAATAAGTGTCAGATGTTCTAAAGAGTTTATGATGAAAAATATTGCTGTAACTAATGTGACTTACCACTTTCCATACTGTGACCACAATTAACAGTCGGAGAGAAGCAGATAAGACAAAATAGGGTGACATCACTCTACCTGAAGTTGTCAAACTACACCTCTCCAATTTGTAAAATTTTCCTTGAAAGTGAGAGATACAGCAAAATGTACAGTATGTTAAAGAGGAAAAATGGACAGCAGTGATTCCTGTACCTACAATCATGGCCCCTCCTGAAAAGTCTTTTCTACCACTTATAAAACAGTACCATTAGCCGGGCACGGTGGCGCACGCCTTTAATCCTAGCACTTAGGAGGCAGAGGCAGGCAGATCTTTGTCATTTCAAGGACAGCCTGATATACGGAGAGGGTTCCAGGACAGCTAGGACTACAGGGAGACCCTGTCTCAAAAAGACCAAAAAAACAACAAAAAAAGTACCATTAAAGAGACTTTATGTTACACCCACCAGGAGCCTGAGGCCAGAAGGTTCAATCTCAAATCTGAAATGCTGTACAGCTATATTAAGAAACAATTCAAAGTGACCATCAGAATCTATGTGTAGTGTACATACCGGTAACAAACTGTAAATACATTTTAGAAAATAGGAAATTGAGAAAAAGAAAGGTAAAAATGTGTTAACTGGGGCTGCAGAGATGGCTCAGCGGTGAAGAGCACTGACTGTTCTTGGAGAGGACCCAGGTTCAATTCCCAGCCCCCATATATTAGCTGAAACCCATGTTAAGCAAAGGACGGTGGCACATGCCTTTAATCCCAGCACTTGGCTGGCAAAGGCAGGGTGATCTCTGTGAGTTCAAGGCCAGCCTGGTCTACATATCCAGTATGGAGCTCCAGGACAGCTGGGACTAAAGGGAGACCCTCCCCCCCCAACAAAAAGAGTTATCTACTGGAGAATTTAAAAAGCTAGACAAATCCGGACATGGAGATATAACAAAGGGAAAGAATATTCAACAGAAGAAGAAAAAACTACACAGTTTAGGACCCTTCTTCCCCATCTCAAATGTTGGTGCAATACCTTTTCTAGCATTGGAGAAAAGTTAAGAGTCACTACTTTAGGTTACATCCCTTCTTCTTTCAGCAGCATAAGCTGTATGATGGAAGCCCCTACACACCTGCTTCATTCATTTATAATAAAAACAACAACAACAACAACAACAACAACAAAGCTTTGAGTAAAGTATAGCCTTGCTCATACCCGAACCTGTGGCTGCGCATATGTGCAAGAGAAGCAGTGTCAAAGGGGAAAGCACAAACATCTCACAGCCGACAATGGAGCACCACCAGCGGGCAATGAGGAAGACGGGAAAGAATAAACACCTGTGCTAAGTCTGCTCCAGCAGGTGGGAACAAGGATCAGTTCGCCCCACCGCCCCATCTCCAGGAACTAGGAATTACACCATCATGAAAGGAACAGTGGCCGACCCTAGAAGAGACACTCAGTAGTGCACTTTTCCTTCATACTCAGAACTCACCCAAAGGGGCCAGAGAGTTCTGGCTACCTGTCCTACCTCCTCCACTGCCATGGATACCGGACCAGAGTGCACAGGGCTTCAAGAAGACAGAGGAGCATAGGAGCCCCTGGAATAGGGCTATGCTTGATCCAGACTCCCACAGAGCCACCCCATCTTGGCCTGTGACATGTCCAGAGGTTCTCTGTAAACAGCAGTGTCCTCAGCGGCATTCCCCACCACACCCTTGACCAACTAGGTCCTGTGCTCTCAGCGAAGCTGCAGACTCGCCACCCTGCAGGGCAGGCAGTGGCTGTGTCACTGCTGGTTCTCCTTTTTCCGCTTAGGACACCAGAGAGCAGGTGGGGGGTGTGGTGGACCAGACGGGGTGCATAGCCAAGCCACAGTAAGTTCGGGAACTAATCACTACAACACAAGTGGGCCTGGCCACAGAGGAGCAGGCCAGGGGAGGTACACATGGGGCAGGGCCACAGAGGCTAGAGCTACCTAACTAGGGCTTTTGGATCCCAAGCCTCAGTGGGGGTCTGCTCACAAGGAGGAGCCCCCGTGCTGGGGTAAAAGGATTACATCAGCACACAAGGAGGAGCCTCTCCACTGCATTCCCTTCCTGATTGGGAACTGAACAGGGGATCCTCCCCACCTCCTCATGTGCCAAGGGAGTGTGAGCCGGATGTGGGGCTTGAGGTGCAGTTCCTGGCTGTGCCCAACTAGAGGAGGATCTGGGCATTGTGCTCTCCCAGACACTGGACCCTGGCACCACCAAGGGAGGAGCCAGGATAGCACAGGTTCTACAGGCTGGAGGCCATGGGCTCCAGGAGCCTGGAAAGGACAGGAAGGACCCCTCCAGAGGGCGGGGAGGAGAGGTGGGGGAGGTCCATAGGGTTAGGAAGGGGAGGAGCACAGGACACAGGCGGGGATCTGGGATGAGGAGGAGAGCATGGGTGGAGGGGCGCACATGGGCCGCTGCTGTGGAAATGGAAATGGGGCCACTACACAGAGCTTCCAGGACAGATCTGCGAGCACAGGAGCCTCTCAAAGCCAGGCTGTACTTGATCCCAGATCCACAGTCCCAACTGGTCTGCCCTGCCCTCTGCCCTCTGATAGCAACCAGTGTCCCCACAGCCTAGAGGTGTGTACTTTAACATAAACTGACCTCCTGATCCTCCGCTGCAGCCGCTGCCATTCCGAATTTCTCTCCTGGGAATCTGAGAGGTTCTCTGCATCTGAGGCGAACTTCAGTGCTCCCTCCTTTCAGCGGTAGGAAGCCTGAGTGAGAGAGGCTACAGGCCAGGGTGCAGGAAGTCCTGAGGCTACAAATTCTCCCAGAGAACACTTGGGGGGGAGGTAGGGGGCAGGGATACAGAGGGCGGAGCATGCTCTGGAGCAGATGGGGGCGGGGCCACAGAGGGGAGAGCAAGCTGAGGAGCATGTGGAGGCAGGAGCTGAGGTCCTCAGGACAAGTAGGTGCTGTGCCAGGTTGCAGTGGTGGGCAGGGCCAGAGGGGCTGCCCAGGTTTACAATGCACAGAATGTGGTCAGCAAGATGGCCCAGTTCTTAAGGCACTTGCTGTGAAGCCTGGGAACCTGAGTTTGAGTCCCTGGATCCACATGGTGGAGAGAAACAGCTTTTGAAAGCTGTCTTCTGAGGAGAGGCGATAAGACCCTGCTGCCGAAGACCGGACGTTAACATGGGAGGGATGTATTGAGACCCCACATGCAAGTGTACAGATGGCCTCTGGAATGCCAGAGAGTGTTGCCAAAGGCCACTAAACCAATGAAGCAAATACGGGTCTCCCTGAGTCAAGCAAGACTCCACTGTCAGCACCAGCTACACCTCACCTGCCTGGAAATACTGTGCAGCAGAGGCAGCCATGTGCCTGTATATCCCAAATCTAATTGGCTATTGGCTCTCTCCTTGGAGGAATAACCCATGGCTGATGCCACAAGCTTACATCCTCTACAGGTTAGGAGATGTTATAAGCCACAGTAAGACCCTGTCATATTTAACAGGGGGGGAAAAATGTCACTCATACATTATAGCATATTCCCAAACATCTGTGTGCTGTGCCAAAGTACACCTCCCATAACTATTAATGCCGCTTAAATACCTAATAGTCTAATTTGCTTGTGCTTATCAGTAGATCAAAAGGTTACTCATGACAAACTGTCAGCCCATGAAAGGAAACAGCCAGAATTGACCAGAGGTTCCAAGATCAACAGCCCAAGAGAGGTGACTGTGTACGTTCTCATCCACTGTGGCCCCTTTTCTAAGCTAGGAACATCTGCGAGAAAGGAGGCGGGTAGAATGTAAAGGCTGTAATTTGGGGGGTGAATGGTGGAACAACTACACAGCGATGTAGTTCTGGACACTCATTTGATACACTTGATGAACACCAACAACCTGTCACCACCACCCCCTGGATGGTGGGGCTGTGGGTGTTTTGGGCCAAACAGCCCTGGCAGATTGGGTTTGCACGAAGGATGCCTGTACTCATGGATTATCGACGTAGAGCTAAAAAAAAAAAAAAAAAAAAAAAAGAGAAAGATGCAAGACAGCTATGGCAGAATACATGATCTGGGATGGGGTGGGGGTGGGGAGGAAGGGAAAGCGAAATATGCCTGATCTGAATTGGAAAATGATGTACGAAATGCACAAAGCATCAATAAAAATTAAATTAAAAAAAATAAATAAATTGAAAGAATTCCTCTCCAATAAGCCATGCCTACAGAGAAAACTTCAAACAATACAAAAAGTGGAGGGCAGGCATGACTATAACCGATCAACACCAGAAAACAAATGATACTAATAATATGGAATTAAATGCTAGGGTAAGAATGTACTAGAAACCAAAATGATTGGAAGCAATTTAATTCTCTCAGCAACAGTTTTAAATATCAATGGACTGAATTTTCCAATTAAGAGACATAGACTAGTAGAATGGATTTAAAAACAAAACCCACTTTTTTTTGTCTCCAAGAAACTTACCTATCTTTAAAGATAGATATTATCCCAACATGAAAGGAAGGTGAAAAATAACACAAGTAAAATGATACTAAGAAAGAAGGAGGAGTTGCTATGTTAATACTAGATAAAATAGAATTCAAAGACTTTGGTTGTGTTTTATGTGTGGGATATTTGATCACTAGGTTGAATATCTTTGGGGTGAATGAACAGGCTTTATGCCAGGCCTATGTAGAGTGTTTCAGAATATCTGGAAAGAGTTGGTTGGCCAGAGCCTGCCCTGGGACTTGTACAGTCATTTTAAGGTTTTTATTTTATAGTGATGTGTTTGGTGGATTACCCCTTTCTTGTGGATGGGTATAAATACTGCAAATTTTAGTAGACTGAAGTGGTTAAATGTTTCTAGAGTGGAATAGTATAAACACTAAAGCCAGCTTACTAATGGTCTAAATCCAATTATAACCACACAGGGTTGTGTTGGTTTTGAGTCCATTCCTGGCTTGCATTGGACTTCCAGTTGTAGATGTGGATTAAAGGGCCATAGACAAGTAATGGGTTACCTTGGACTACTGAAAGATACTTTTTGGTCTCTGTCTATTATGCAACTGTTACTTTTGATATCTGCTTTGCCCATGTCAGGATAACTTGACTCAAAAAATCTGGGTTTACTTCCCTGATGTAATGGCATGCACCACAGAAGGAGAGAGTTTAGACAGACTTGGTAAGTATTTTCAGCTTAATTCCAGACAAAAGCATGTTCCCTGTTATTGGAAAACTACAAACCAGGTTATGGGGTTTGGGAAAGTAAAGAGACTACGTCTGTTTGTAGCAAACCATCCATATTAAAGACATGGCTAAACTTGTTTAAATTTTTCTTATTGGCTTTGTTGGCTTAGCCAATGGTGTTAAATCTCTTCCAGTCTGGGTTGGAGAGATGGCCTAGGAGTTAAGAGCGCTGACTGCTCTTGCAGAGGACCCGGGTTTGATATCCAGCACCCATATGGTGGCTGAGAACCATCTTTAACTCCAGTTCCAGGGGAATCCAATGCCCTCTTCTGACCTCTGCGGCATTGCACGACACAGTTGCACAAACCTACATGCAGACAGTACATCCATACACATAAAAAGAAATAAAAAATTCTCTTCCAGTCAATGTTTATGCAAGATTGCTTAGGCTTTTCTTCAAGCTTTATCTAAACAGGATACAGTAATTCAAGTATCAGAATTGCCTGGCATGGTGGCTCATGCCTTTAATCCTAGCATTTGGGAGGCAGAGGCAGGTGGATCTTTGCGAGTTCAAGGCAAGCCTGGTCTACAGAGTGAGTTCCAGGACACTTGGGGCTACAGGGAGATCCTATCTCGAAAAGACCAATAATAAACAAACAGACAAATAAATAAATAAATATCAGAATGGATTAATGTTTTTAGATGCTTAAAGCCCATACTGAACAACCATACCAATTTGGCTAAGGTATTTAAGGGAAAATTTTGTTCCTTACCCTTTGAGGTCAATTGGTCCCAGTGAATTTTGAATAGGGGCATCTCTTAAAATGTTCTGCAGAAGCTGAAGAAATGGCTCAGTGGTTAAAAGCACCAACTGCTCTTGCAGAGGACCCAGGTTTGATTCCCAGCACCTACATGGTGGTGCACACCTTTCATCCTAGCACTCAGGAAGCAGGCTGATCTCTGTGAGTTCAAGCTCAGCCTGGTCTACAGAGTGAATTCCACGCCAGCTGGGGCTACAGGGAGACCATGTCTCAAAAAAAAATTCTGCAATTATGACTCACCATGCTTCCTGTGCAGAGAAGTCTTGGACAGCTGGGACTATAGAGAGACCCTGTCTCAAAAATACAAAAAAAAATCCTCTTTCTTTGTAGCAACTATGTAAGTGGAAACTCATACCCTGATTATTAAAATGCCTGGAAAGCAGATCCTGAGTCCAGACAAAATGGCCAAATGAACAAAAAGAGAAACTTAATAAATGGATATTTTGAAAGCCTCGGTCAAGAAATTCTAATGGGTTTTTAAGTTGAATATTTGAATTCACCCTGTCCTTTCTTCTCCTGGTCCCCTGCCTTCATGTTGCATTCATAGGTACCAGTCAAGGACTTTTTTCCACTTTACAGTTATGTTTTTGGGGATCTTTTAGATAGACCCTCTGAATGGGAGATACCCCAGTGGCCACACCCAGCATCCCTTTATGGAATGGTCAGCATCCTGATGCCCTTCTGGGGATTGGAGTGACTCTTTTCAGAGGGTAATATAGCTAAACAGGAGCTAGAAATTGAGTAGGCAGTTTAAGGATGAGACCCTTCCAATTAACCACACACTTTCTCAGCTGAGACCTCAAGGCTTCCTGGACCAGCCAGTAAATACTTATCCTTCTGGTAGCCCTGAAAGGGTAAGAAAAAAAAAGAAAGTAAAAGGAAAAAAGAAAAAAAGAGAAGAATTACATACCATGCCCTGCAGATTGATTATTTTGCCAGAAAGAAATGGAAATGCCTCCCCCCTTTTTTTGTTTCATCATTGTCACTTGTATTGGTTTTTGTTTTCTTGTGAAAAAAATCCAAATACTTAAAGGTTCACACTCTTGTCTAAATGTTGCCATGTCTCATGGTGCACAACTTTATTACCACCACTCTGGAGGCAGGTGGATCTCTGTAAGTTCAAGGCCAGCCTGGTCTACATAGCAAGTTCCAGGCCAGCTGGGATGAAAGGAAGACCCTGTCTCAAAAAGACCAAAAAAAAAGTCTCTTAACTGTGGATTCCTATAAAATCCAAAACAATTACTGTCTTATTTCAAAGGGAGGAATCAGGCATACCGAAGCAAAACCTATGTCCAGTTCAAGGCTGAACATATGGAATTCACTCACCATCTTCTGGGCTCCAGAGAGCTTTGCCAGCTCCATTTCTCTGATCCATTCACAGAACACACAGCTTGTGTCAGAGACCCATGCCAGGTCCATTCCACACCTGTTACTGCTCTTGGTGGTTATCCCGTGGCCCTGGCATCTCCAAAATCTGGTGTCCCACTGAAACTGAGGCTGTACCTTCACCAATGGGAACCTCCGACCTCTGGTGCAAAGCCTCAGCTTCTCTTTAAGAGCCCTGCAATCTTGGAGTCTTCATTCACTTCACCCAAGGCCACACTTTCAGTCATGGCCTTTCCTGTCATCTCACAGTACCAAGCCTCAGCTGCTTTCTGTGACACCTTCACATTTCATTATCAAAACCATATAGGAGACTCTTACACATTACCAAACTCTGCTTCTGGCTTGAGATGGATGCTTGCATCACCCCTAAACCACAGATTCTTTGTGCTGACCCTGAGAAAATTCCTCTCAGAAGATTTCACCATAGTGATGGTGGTCTCTTGTTACATACAGCTGATTTTTCAGACCCATCTAACCAGCATCAATAGTCCCAGTAAAACAGATTTCACTTCAGGTTCTGGTCTCTTGTTAGTTACAGATGATTCTTCAGCTACATCTGAAACAGAACTCACAGATTTTCAATTTTAAAATATACAAACAGCCTTGATGGTCTCTGCTTCCCTCTTAAGCTTCACAAGCCAGGCCTCCATCATCAGCAAATCTTTCAGCATAACTGTTCCATGTTCCACAGCAAACAACTCTTAAGCAATCAATGGCTTTTCCAGTCCAAAGTTCCAAATCCTTCCACAGGCCTCCCAGAAACACCAAGTTCAGGCCTCTTACAGCAATAGCCCACTCTCTGGTGCCAATTTCTGTACTAATTTCTCTTCAATTGCTGTGACAAAACACTGACCAATACCAACTTGGGGAGGAAAGGATTTATTCAGCTCACATCTCCCAGGTCACAGGTCATCAATGAGGGAGTCCAAGGTAGGAACTCAGGGCAGGAACCTGGAGGCAGGAGCTGAAGCATAGGCCATGGAGGAATGCTTCTTACTGGCTTGCTCCCCATCATATTGTTCAAGTGAAAAATGAAATCTTGACTAGTAAACACACAGGAGCAGAAAGGTTTTATACTTTGAAAAACATGTCCAAGAGATCATTATGTTTTGATGGCTTTTTGAGATAGGGTCTTTCTATGTAGCCCAAGTTGACTTTGAACTCATGACCCATTTGCCTTTATTTCTCACTTCTGGGCTTAGTGATGTGTGCTACAATGGATAGTGAGTTCCTTTTTTAGCTAAACTGGCTTAAGAAATACTTTGGCAATAGCATCAGTTGACCCATTTTCTTCTGGGTGTATAGCTATGAATAGCATTCCGTGATATAGGATGTTGCTTCAATTTTAGAACAAATTTGAAAATATTTGGAAAATTACTTTTAGAATTGGGATTTATATAAATTTTAGATTCTGTTTTATTGGACAGAATGTTATGAACAAGTAAAACCTTACTCATTCTTTAAATTTCTATCTTCTCATGAATAATAATTTTCTCACACTGAATTAAAAATAAAAATTTATTACAGACTTTATGATTTTATATTTCCAAAAGTTTCTTCAGTAAACTGTGCAGTTTTCTGAAATTTAAATGTTTATTAAAGATTTCAACATGATTATTGCATTTAAAACTTTCCTTCTCAAAAAATAAAAATTAAAAAAGCTTTCCTTCACATATAGATTCTGTATTGTTCTCTATGGAATGAGTCCAGGATTTGTCAAATTTGCAAAATTGTAAACTACTTCTCCAGTATGTACTCTTTCTGCGTTCTCCTATCTGACGTATGTTTAAATGAATGGCTACATCACTTATATTTGTGGTATCTGCCCTCCATTATGTATTCTGTAATGTATTCTGTTTGATATATGAATAAAAGAATTTTTGGACTCTATATATGTTTTAACTTTTTATTTATTTCTGTATGTGTATGAATGTACTGTCTGCATGCAGGTGTGGGCATCCATGTCGTGCAATGTCTCGGAAGTCAGAAGAGAGTGTCGGACTCCCCTGGAACTGGAATTCTCCTGGAACTGGAGTTTCAGATGGTTCTTGGTCACCATGTGGGTGTTGGGGATCGAACTTGGGTCCTCTGTAAGAGTGGTTGGTGCTCTTAACCATTAGGGAATATCTCCAGCCCCCAGACTCTTCATATTTGTAGGATTATACTCCCATATGAATTGTCTCATGTAATCTAAGAGTTGACATATGAGTAAATGTCTTCTTACTTGTTTCACATTTCAGGATTCTCTGCAGTATGAATTTTTTTATGACTGCTAAGCTTTGAATACAGTGTAAAGGAAGTGTAACAGTTTTCATATTGTAGGGTTTCTCTCCAGTATAAATTCTCTGATGTACTCTGCAATCTGTAGTATGGGTGAAGGACTTGTCACATTCATTATATTTCTAGGTTTTGTCTCCAGAAGGAATTCTCTCATATAATCTAAGATGTGACCCTTGACTAAAGGACTTGTTACACTTTTCATGAGTAAAACTTGTTACCTTTTTCATATCTGTAGGTCTTCATACAGTATGAATTCTCTGATGTACAAATAATTCTTGAAGTCTTGGATAAGGACTCATCACATTCTTCCCGTTAGTGTGGTTTCTGTCCAGTATGAAAACTCACGTCTTCTAACAAGTGCTAATCTACTAATGAACTTGTCATGTTGTTCACATTTGCATGATTTACTCTAGTATGAATTCTCTCATGTGTTCTAGCTATTTGCTACTTTACTAAATGACTTGCCACACTCTTCACATTTGTAAGGTTTCTCTCATCTTCTAAAGTCTGCCCTTCAAAGAAAGGAATTCCCAAATTCTTCACATTTGTAGGGATTCTCTCCAGTATGAATTCTTTCATGCAGTCTAAGAAGTGAAATACAACTAAAGGACTGGTCACATTCTTCACATTTGTATGGTTTCTCTCCAGTATGTATTCTCTCATGACATATAAGACTTGTCCTGTGAGTAAAGGACTTCTCACATTCTTCACATTTGTAGGGTTTCTCTCCAATATGAATTCTCTCATGTTGCCTAAGATGGTCCTTTCGATTAAAGGACTTGTCTCATTCTTCACATTTGTAAGGTTTCTCTCCAATATGAATTCTTTCAAGTACTCTAAGAGATGAACTACAAGTAAAGGACTTGTCACATTCTTCACATATGTAGGGTTTCTCTCCAGTATGAATTCTTTCATGTACTCTAAGAGATGAACTACAACTAAAGGACTTGTCACATTCTTCACATTTGTAAGGTTTTCCTCCATTGCTAATTCTCTGATGTGGTCTAATATATGCCGCTTGACCAAAGGAATTATCCAATTTCTTGGGTTTCTCTGCAGTATGACTTCTTTTGTTTACTCTTCAATTTGTGGGATTGGAAAACAATTTGTCATATTTTTCAAATTTGCAGGATATCTCTCCAGTAAGAATAGTGTCATGTACTCTAAGATGTACCATCTCACTAAAGTACATGACACATTCTTTACATTTGAAGGGATTCTCTCTAGATTGGATCACCTGATGACTTTTTATATCTGATATTTTTAAAATGACCTGATCATCTTCTTCACAGTTGTAGTATTTATCCACATTATAAATTCTCTGATGTCTTCTACGTATTGAGTTCTCCATGCAACAACAAAAAAGAGTACATTTCAATATAGAGAAAAATGCTGACAAAACCAAATATTCTGACACATCACACATACTGGGATATATAACAAATATGTAATAAGTATGAATTAACCTTTCAAATGTCAAGTCATTAAATGGAGAAACTTTGTAATATTACAACTTTTTTCAGCCAATAACTTAGCAGGTAATAGTATACAGAAAGTGAATTTAGAACATAAGACAATCATATCTCTCCAAAACAGGCCACGTATTTTAAATACATCATCATCAAAGCTCATGAGAACAAAGAAACATATTGGGAATTGTCCCCTCACTAAGTCAGCAGCAGTAGTAAGGTACTTGTTTATCATTTTGAAACAATGGCATTTGCATGATGAAACAGAAGTTTCAAATAGAAATTTGAAAATGTCGTGCCTGTATAAGGATGTAATGTGGCTTAAGTCTGGGGGCAGAATCTGAAAATATTGCTGTTATGAATGAGTTGGACCTGATTCTTCTACCTGGACAGAATATAAATCATGGAGCTAGTTTCTCAGAGCATGAAGTTCTCATGGAGTTCATTAGAGAAGGAAACAAAATTTTCTCATAAAGAGCAGAATTTCAGAGTGCTTCGTACAGAAGCTTGATGCTGCAGCATCATCCTGCTCAATGGGAAAAAAACACATGTGTGACACTGTAAACATAACCAAATAGACATGGCTGGAGTTGTCATAGACCCTCTTCTTTTAAATTCCTGGACCAATGCTCTTTCTTAATACCAGCTAAAAATATAGTCTTATATTTACAGACAACCACATCAGCCACCACTCATCAAAGAAGCTGCTTTTGCAACAGATGGATTGTACTACACAGTCCAACAACTGTGCATACACAGAGAATAATTTTCTGTGAGATATATAACCCTAAGTGACACATTTACAGTGGAATTTTATACTTTTCTTTCACAGAACTTGGTGGAATGAGGGGTAGAAAGAATAATGATGCAACTCTCAACTCTCATCAGGGCAATCTCCTCATCCAACAGAGAAAGGAAAACACAGAAGGCTACGATGGCTGAAGTTAGAGAATAAGAGATGACAGAGTGTGTGTCACTGGACAGGATTCCTACATTAAAACTCCCTCACCCAGACCTCAGGGATCATAGCAGAAGAGGGGGCAGAAAGATTGTCAGAATCTGGGGTGGTGCTTGACCATAAGGAATGGTGACAGCATGCACAAAACCCATGCCAATCCAAGCAGATAAAACCCAGAACAGATCTGAGGGCAGGAGGCTCAAACATTTGCTGAGGGACTATCACCAACTGATCTCTGCTGGATGAGGGACAGCTTGTCTTCTTCAAGAGAGTACTGCTAGACAGGATTCATAAGCATCAGCAGTCATATGGATATAAAACTTGACTTGAAAATCCTTACCATATAGGGTTGGAACAGGCAAGGGAGGCCTAAATATGATTAAGATGAATTGTATGAAATTTAGAAAAATTCAATTAAAAATATTGATTGAAAAAAAGAAATCAAATCTCATTGTCAAGAATTATTACAGACAAAGGCATGTTTCTGAATGAGATCTATCTTCCTAACCATGCCTGTGTAAACTATATCCTATCTGTGATCAATAATGAAGTCAAACAGATAATTACAAAATAAGCATTTGAAAAACAAATTAAGCATATGAGCAGCATGAGAAAGGAAGTTTGCCAAATAAGCCTAGACTGACTTCTCATGCACAGAGAGATTTGCAACTTCCAAACTCAGAGAACCTTTAGAAATGTACAATGTCTTTAGCAATCTTATGTTTTATGGAAGATCAAGGTTTCCCAATCTCTCTTCTGATAAAACTGGAATGGAGACATCAACAGTAGGTAAAAACAGAGGAATCTACTAATGCCATGTGAAAGACACACATATTTAACATATTCCTACTCAAAGGTGGGAACACAATACAGAATTTCCTGCTCTGTAAATCTAGTATATGATTCTCCACATAATACTATGTCATTTTGGCAGAAATGCATAAATAATTCCAAAGCAAAGAAAAATCACAAGCAATCAGGACATAAAATTTTTCAAGCTGAAACAAAAAATGCAATATTTACACATTTCATAAAATATATTTCATCTATTAAAACTCTAACATTTGCAAGAAAGCTGACATGAGATTATCAATAATTAAATGATTAATGAAAGTGCAGTTATGTACCAGGAAGCTTCCTGTATTTCACATAGGATAAAATATAGTCATTTCACATTTACTAGAGGACACGTAGTGAAGACATTGTTATAATGTCTACTGAAACTGACCATGACATAAATATTTTCAGGTCTTCATCCTTCTTTACTTAGGAACTCTCAGCTGGGCCCCTCTTTCATCCCCTCAAACCTACCTGGTTGGCTACAATCTCCACTCTCTTCACATTCCAGGGCTCTTTGCTTTGCTCCAGGTTGGAGATCAAGATAGGCTTACATCTAGCAAGACCTGTGTACAAGAAAGTGTGGTGTGACTCTTGCTGGATTGCTTAGGAAGTAATAGATTTCTAACAGTAACCTGCTGAATGATAATACATAGGGCAGAGATGATTCACTGAACAATTTTCCAAGTTTTGTTTTCTGACAGAATATTTAGAATACATAGGAATTTTTCCATTTTCATATACTGAGTTCTATCACTGAATGAAAATGCAGCTACAGAAATGGCACTTTATGATTCTGGCTACAGTATCATGTATTAATGGATGACTGAAAATTACACACAAACTTCTGATGATGGATGATTCTTCTAACAAGTGGAAATGGAAAGAAATGATAAAGTAGGAAAATGCTCTTCTTAATGTCCAGATGTTCCCAATACACTGATTTTTAATAAATTTAAGACCTACTCAGAAAAACTAATATATGAACAAAGTAGACTGTTCTCTGTCAAAGGAAGCAGAACAGTATAAAAAATTCTGCAAGAAAAAAAATCTCCTCACCTATAGACACCAGATTGCTATAATTCTCCAACGTAGTCACCCTGTAGATGGCCTTCTGAGCAGAGTTTAGACACTTCCACTCCTCCTGGGAGAAGTCAATGGATACATCCTTAAAAGTAAATGGATCCTAAAATGAAAATTTTTCATTTACCATGTATTAGTCACTTTTCTGTTGCTGTGATAAAACCATGATAACCAAGGGAACTTATAAATGGAAGAGTTTGTTTGAGCTTACAATTGACACTTCCAGGGAATTAAGATTCCAACGTGACATGGAGGCATGGTGGCCAGGGCTGGAGCAGAAAACCAAAGTTCACATCTCCAATGATCATAGGAAGTAAGGAGAGAGACTGGAGACTGGCAAGGCTTGTTAAACTCACTAAGACTGCCCCCAGTGACATACTTCCTCCAGCATGGCCACACCTTCTAAGAGCTCCCAAAACAGCACCACCAACTGGAGACAAAATGTGTGAATACTTAAACTCTATGGGGGACTCTCTCACTCAAACCACCACAGACCATGTGACTTTAAACAGGGTACTACACAAGTGAAAAACACAAAATTAGTAAAGATGTTATGATGACTAGAACAATCAGAATTGTTCAAAGCATATGATTTTTTCATGGTATACTTCTAATGAAAATAAGCTTTATTACATCAAGTAAGAAACACATACAAAGATGCAAACAGTTTCAGTCATATCTTTCCAGATCAGTTTACTGCAATTGTGGAACCAACATCTACACACTGTCTCAGGATGGAAATATTCAGGGAACTTGTTTACTTAGGTGGACTGATCATTCCTCTGTAATTTAAAACTTCTTCATTTTGGGGGGTTTTGTTTTTGTTTTTGTTTTTGTTTTGTTTTGTTTTGTTTTTTAGAGACACTGATTGTCAGAGCTGACCTGAAATTTGCTCTGTAATCCAAGTTGGCCTTGTACTCATACCTATTGGCTTGCTTCTGCTTCTTTACTACTGGCATTAAAAGCATGTATCACTAGGCCTTGCAACTTTTTCATTTTTAAAGACTGATTTCAAAGCACTTGGAGTCATGCAAACACTAAGAGAAAACAGTTTCTTTAAGCAGGATCTACACTGCATAGCAAGCTGGCAAACCACTAAGTCGAATGTGCCATTGGTATGCACTAAAGTCCTCAGAGTCCAGTGAGTTTATGAAAAGAAAGTGATCAGTATGGATGATGCAAATGGCAAAAGAAGATTGAAGGGAGACAAGAGTCCTTGGGGCTAAACAATAGTTTCCTGTAATTTCACATGCATATAAATTTAGGGCCTTAACATAGGAATACCATTTCCCTCCTGTATTTTTAACATATGAGATCTATTTGCCCCTGTGGGTTTTTTTATCCTTGTTTTCTAACAGTAATCTGCAGATTGATAATTTATAAAGAAGAGATAATTCTTGCCACAGAGAAGAGTTTTGCCATATGAATGTACCAAATTTACATGATCTATTCATAGAATGAGAGACATTAAGATTGTGTATCTGTGTTTCAAAGAAAGCAGAAGAGAAACTTTACTTTTAAATCTCTGGCTTATCACACACTTCACTGAGACCTTAAATTTGTCAATCCTGAGGCTCTGGTTGGAATTAAGACTCTCACATTCTGGAAGTTTCATGGGAAATATTTCAGCAGCTTATAAGGCACTTTTTAATCTAGAGACTACCTTGGGACATTTCTTCCAATATATAAATTTTAACATGAAAATTCATGAAGTATAATGTGACTTTAATGGTCCATTTCAAAAATGAATGTGAGGGGCTGGAGAGATGGCCTAGCGGTTAAGAGCGCCGACCGCTCTTGCAGAGGACCCGGGTTCGATCCCCAGCAACCACGTGGTGGCTGAGAGCCGTCTGAAGCTCCAAATCCAGGAGAACTCCAGTTCCAGGGGAATGCGAGACCCTCTTCTGAACTCCGCAGCATTGCACGACACGGGTGCACAGACTTGCATGCAGACAGTACATTCATACACATACAGAAATAAATAAAAATTAAAAAAAATGAATGTGAGAAGAACAAAATATCACATTGTACCTTCTAAACACATACTTTTGTTCTTTGTAAAAAAATAATATTAAGGGGCTGTAAAGATGGCTCAGAAGTTAACAGCACTGGCTGCTCTTGCAGAGGACTTGAGTTTGATTCCCAGCACCCAAATGACAGCTAACAACCATGTGTAACTCTAGTTGCTGGGGATCCAACAGAGCCTTCTAAGCTCAGTGGGCATTGCATAAAACATGTGCATTTCCTTTGTGCAGGCCATATACTCACACACATGAAATGAAAGTAACAAAACATTTTTAATTAATATTAAAAAGTGGAATATAGGCCGGGCATGGTGGTGCACACTTGATCCTAACACTTGGGAGGCAGAAGCAGGCAAATTTCTGTGAGTTCAAGGCCAGCCTGGTCTACAGAGTGAGTTCCAGGACAGCCAGAGCTACAGGGAGACCCTGCCTCAAAAACTAAACAATACAAAACAAAAAGTGGAATCTATCCTATAATATTGTATTTTGATTTATGTATGTGTGGCTCCATCTCTCACAAATGTAATTTATAATATTTGATAATTTGTCTTCAAACCAAAAAAAGTATGTAGGGGTATTTTCCTCAGGACCACCTGCCTTTTGAGTGTATTTCAAGATAATTACATCACCCCCAGGACCGCAAGTGATTACAGCTTAATGCAAAAGACACCAATTTCTGTAGCATGTTTGTATTCCAATGCTGCGTGGTTCATGATGAGTTCTTACAAAGTGCCTAGATTTCTTTTTTTTTAAGTTGTTTTTAAATTTTACTTATTTATTTTGTTTATGTGTATGAATGTACTATCTGCATGTATGTTTGTGCACCTGTGTCATGCAATGCTGTGGAGGTCAGAAGTGGGAGTCGGATTCCCCTGGAACTGGCGTTCTCCTGGAATTGGAGTTACAGTTGGTTCTCAGCCGCAATGTGGGTGCTGGGGATTGAACCCAGGTCCTCTGCAAGAGCAGTCAGCTCTCTTAACTGCTAGGCCATCCCTCCAGCCAAAAGTGTCTGTATTTATAACACAGTAGTGTGCTCAATAGACAAAAAAAACACAATAGGGAATTCTGCCAATGACTCTCCAATTGGAATATTCTTTCTGAACCCTGATAGGTACAGAGCTTCTTCAGTTTGCATACTAAATCTTGGACTCCTAGGTGAAAACTACAGGTTGGAAATCGTACTTTATTATTGGGATGACAATGTTATATGTTATAAAGTTTCTGAATTTATCATGCAAAAAAATGAAAGAAGCATAACACCTCCCCAAAGGAGGCAGAGGTAGATGGATTGCTATGAATTAAAAGCCAACCTAGTCTACATAGTGAGTTCCAAGCCAGCTGGAGATAGAGGGAGACCCTGTGTTAAAACAGCAAAAATGCAAAAAAAGCAAATTGATAAACATACCAAGAAAGAAATAAAAGAAACTGTACCATTTAAAATTGCATTTAAAAATAAAATTGTTATTTAAGAAAATCAAACCAAGGAAGTGAAAATCTTGTGTAATGAAATGCTTAAGACACTTGAAAAATTTTAAATGGATACTAAAAGATAGAAAGACTTCTCATACTCATGAATTCATAGGATTAATATTGTGGAGATGGCCATCCTACCAAAGGCCATCTACAAATTTAATGAAACAGGCATGAAACCCCCAACACAGTCATTGACAGAAATTGAAATACAGAGTCCCGCAGTCCTTGCTATAGGGTAAGCAGAAACAATGTTTAAATCCCAGGTGAATTTCACAGACCTGCCTGTGTTCAGAGTCCCCAACTTTGACTGCAGAGACACCAGTGCCACTTTGATCACAAGACCAGGAGACTCTCTCAGGGCCTCTGGTTTCCTCAGCACTCCCTTCCACTTCCTGGCACCTACAAGAACCACACCTCTTCTGCTCTGGAACAGCCTCTCCACGTGGTTCTGTCTCTGGGGTGAACTTGTACATCTGTCCAGCGCCGGTCTGGTTCTGCCTGCCTCCAATTCTGCAGAACCCTGCTTTGGATGTGGAGGGCTCCCCAGGTCTCTGTGGAGTCAGGGACCCTCCAGACTTTGGCACATCTCCACTTCAGCTTAGGCCCTGCTCTCTCCTCCCAGGCTTTAACAGGAAATGGATGTTTCTGGGTGTGTCACAGGAAGCCCAAAGCTGAAAATGAGGCAGACACCAGGAGAGGGCAGCCTTTCCATTGGCTAACTGAAACAAGCAGGTCTTCCAGAAATCAAAGTTAGATGTGCTTGTAGGTAAAGCATAGAAAATTCCAATTTAAAACTTACTGTAAAGAAATATGCAGGAATTTTAGGAAACCATTAAAATGCCGTACATTCAATGGATGGACTTAGAAAAAAGGAGAAAAAAAGGAAGAGATAATATTTTAAATTCAATCACAGAAGAATGTTTCCCAAATCTTCAGAAAAAGTTATGTATCCAAGTACTAGAAGCCCACAGAACATCAAATACACAGGTTCAGAAAAGAAACTCTCCACAACATATCATAGTTAACACACTAAAGACATAGACTACACAGTGGTATTGAAAGTTCCAAGAGAGAAGGGCTATGTCCCCTATAATGGTAGATCAATCACAATAACAGTGGTAATTTAAAAAATTATTCACTATATTTCTTTTATTGTATTTGATTTTATGCAAACTTTTACAGTCAGAAGGATTTGGAATTTTTTTTTTTTCACAACTGCCAACACTGAATCTTCTACTTCACAAAACAATTGAAGGAAAAGTAAAAGCTTTTATTTTTTATTTTATTTTATTTTATTTTGGTGTTTTCAAGACAGGGTCTCCCTGTAGTCCCAGCTGACCTGGAACTCACTCTGTAGACCAGGCTGGCCTTGAACTCACAAAGATCTGCCTGCCTCTGCCTCCCAAGTGCTAGGATTAAAGGGGTGTGCCACCACAACTGGCTAGTAAAAGCTTTTGATGACAGAGACTAAAGGAACTTAGGACCAAGGAGACTGCTGCTATACAAAAGATACTGGAAAGATTATTATGAACAAAATTAAAGCATAAGCACATCTAGATGTCACAGGAGAAAAATAATGCCAAAACTCTTCATCTAAAAGGCAGAGAAAACAGCACAGAATCAAAAAAGGACAAGACTGTATATGCATTATCTATAGTAATTCTGAATATCAATTGTCCCAATTCCTGGGCATCAAAGGACACAGACTAGCAGATTAGATTAGGAAAGAGGATCCATCTTCTTGCTGCCTAAGAGAAACACATGTTGCTATCAAAGACAGACACTACCAAAGGATAAAGGAACTGAAAAAGCTAAGCAATCATGGAACTAGGAAACAAACAAGCATGTCTACAAAAACAACAAGCAAAATAGATTTGAAACAGAATTTTGCAGAAAAGATAAATAATAGTACACCCTCAATAAGGGACCAGTTGATCAGGAGGATACTACAATTCTAAATACGAACACACCAAATATAGATTCTCTAAATTGCATAAAAGAAATACAACTAGATGAAGAACAAAAACCACAGATTCATGCCAACTCATTAATAGTAGGAAATTTTAATACTCTCTCTCCAAAAGACAAAAACTGAACAGAGAAACATTGGAGTTGGCTAAATCCATAAATCAAATTCAACTCCCCCCAGTGAACCTCCTTGCAAAAGACATTGATTGATCCCACCCAGGCATTTTGCTGGGAAAGGACAGAGCAGTGAACATTTTCAGAGACAGCAGATATACCTTGGCCACCCTTCATGTCCACAGAATGATTCCTGAATATAAGGAAAGTGGATTCTTAATTGCAAATGGAAAAAACTATCAAAACATAGAAGAAATTCCAGCTCTCAGGGATATCTGGATCCCCAAAGACATGGCAGGGACCACCAAAAGGCTGACACTCCCAAGGTAAAAGAAAATTAACTGGTGGAAGAATTAAATAGAGGACCAGAGGCTGCTGAACTACCTGTGGAGACACTCATCAGTTTTCCAAGAACTTTCCTGTCCCTGTGTCCCCCATAAGCCAGCATAGCTTATGTAGGAAGAAAACAATGCCTGCTCCCTGGGAACAAAAAGGGACCCTGGGGTATAGTGCACTCTGCCAGACTCCAGAATGATAATTCACACACATGCTCATGCCTCTTTGAGGACCAGCTTCAACACACAACCCACCTGGCTGCCACAAAACTGACTGGCCTATATTCTTTTAAATGCCAAACTCCACACTTTTGGGAATTAAACCACATAGATCACCTCTCCTTGTTTCCCTTGCATTCAAGTCAACCCTAAACAAGGGGCCAAGTGTACACTGGATGTCTGCCTAAGAGGACTAAACCCTGGGGGAAAATGGGAAATTGACTTCTCTCAAATAAGGGCCCCTCCTGTAGGGTAAAGACATCTGCTAGTATTTGTGGACACATTCTTCAAATGTGGGGAGACATTTGCTATAAAAAAAAAGAGCCAGCCTCACTGTGGTCAACAACCTCCTACATGAAATAATTTCTAGGTTTGGGTTGCCTCTGCCAATTGGCTTAGATAATGGACCTGCCTTCATATCACATGTAGCTCTAAAGGTCACTATGTGGAAACTACACTGCATATACTGGACCCAAAGCTCTGGACTGCTTGAATATATAAATTGTACTACTAAGTCCACACTCTCTAACTTACTCTTAAAGAATGGTAAAAAGTGGCTCAACCCCCTACAATCGGTCCTCCTTAAGGTTAGATGTACTCCCTGTAACAAGGTAGACTTCGTATCTTGTGAGATCATCTTCCATCAGCTGCCTTCCCTACTACCTAGATTAAGGGACTCTATTCTAGAAGGAATTGCCAACCAGTTTCTACTTCTAGATTATCTAGACTGTGGTAACTTTTTTTTTTATCTTTTGGTAAAGGGTGTACCTTTACTCCCAGCTGGCCTGGAGCTTGCTTTGTAGACCAGGCTGGCCTTGAACTCACAGAGATCTGCCTAAAGTCATAGGCCACCACCCCTGGTGGACTGTGGTGATTTTAACATATGAGACTTCCTCTTTACCACTGAGGTATCTCTCCTGACAATCCTCCTACATTTTTTTTTAATATATCTGTGCTGGATAGCTATATTTTTTTAATTTTATTTTTGTATGTGTATGAATGTATTGTCTGCATGTAGGTTTGTGCACCCATGTCATGCAATGCCGCAGAGGTCAGAAGAGGGTCTCGGATTCCCCTGGAACTGGAGTCAAAGACAGTTCTCGGCCACCATGTGGGTGCTGGGGATCGAACCCTGGTCCTCTCCCAGAGCAGTCAGTGCTCTTAACTGCTAAGCTATCTCTCCAGCCCCAGATGTGGGCATCAGATACCTTGCCTGGAATTGGAGTTCCAGGTTTCTGTGACCTTTCCAATATGCCTGCTGGGAACTAAACCTGGATCTTACAGAAGAACCGCAAATGCTCTTAACCACTGAGCCACCTCTTCAGTGTTTTAACTTTTCTTTATGTACTCATTTGGTTTCAGGATTAGTCTGAAGTATTAGAGAAAAAAATTAATGTAAATACATTCATGATTTAGGCCTGCTCTTAGTCTATTTTCTCTTACTCTAATAAAGAGCCTGATGCTGGTATTGTATAAAGAAAAAAGATTTATCTCTGAGTTCTAGAGGCTCAAGAGCATAGCACCCATGAAAAGCTAGGTGCTAATGAGTCTCTCTTGAATTTCATCACAATACAAATGGTACAGTGTAGAGGACTTGATTTAAGAAACCACTGCACCTGAGGGATGCCAGGCTTATTCTTTTTTCCTTCTGTCTTAGAGGCAGGATCTCAAGTATCTCTGGCTACCTTTGCTCTTTATGTAGATGAGGGTGACCTTGATAGATAGATGATAGATAGATAGATAGATAGATAGACAGATAGATAGATATAGATCTTCAGTTTACTGATGCTTTTTCTTTAAAGAACCAAAACTAATAAAGATTGTGGTAGTAGGAGGAGTTGTTCTAGAGAAACAGAACTGAAAGGATGCATTACTTTTATGAGCTTGGTAGTTTCTGGAGCCAGCTCTCCAAGTCAAGGAAGCCTAAACTCCTAAAGGGTCTCCTGGGGTGATATGGAGAGGAATGAAAATACTTGGTGCAGACTATTTGAAGAAATTATGAAGAGAGATGCAATTGAGTTCCCTAACTCACCTCTTGTGAGGAGGAAGGAATCTAGCAAATTGTGGGGAAATAAGGAATATAATAATGTTTACTGGTTGCTGTGAGCATCTCTGGATAAAGTGCTGGAGGTAAACTAGGAGGTCAGTGATAAAATTAACCAGCTCCAGATTGACATCAACAGTTTAAAAGTGTCCAAGTGTGCCCTGGAAGAGACTCTTCACTCCAGCAGCCAAAGAACTAAAGCTGCAGAAAATCAAGCTGGAACCCTTATTATATGATGGGCTGCATTACAATGCAAATTTAATTCCCAGCCATGGACAGTATCAGCAGTCAGAGTGAGGGCACTAGTAGGGGAAGGGTGGAATCCTGAAACTTGGGGTGGAGACGTGTGGGAGACCCACGATGAGGATGAGGACTTTGAACCCTCAGATTCTGAGGGATTTACTTCATCTGAGGACTTAATCCCCCC